>JAODAL010078901.1:0-12758 GCA_025379985.1 Phyllomedusa bahiana | reverse complement strand
AAATTGTAAGAACACTTTATGTAAAGTAATTACCTTGATTAGAAAAACTTTGATGTACGTTTTTCCCTTTTAAACCTTGGATGAGGGTATTTCCTGATGTAAAAATGTGAAAAATCCCCAAAACCCTTTGGGGAAAATTGTGTGTCAATTTTTAAATGTTTGAAAATTGTGATGCACAGTTATTCCCTTTTGTGTAGAAACTTGTGAAAGAAAATTCCCTTGCTGAGAAATTTTGATGTCACAGTATATAACCCTTGACTGAGAACATTGTGATGTCACAGTATATTACCTTGACTGAAGAACACTTGTGATGTCACAGTATATTACCTTGACTGTAGAACACTTGTGATGTCACAGTATATTACCTTGACTGTAGAACACTTGTGATGTCACAGTATATTACCTTGACTGAAGAACACTTGTGATGTCACAGTATATTTCCTTGACTGTAGAACACTTGTGATGTCACAGCACTTTACCTTTACTGTAGAACACTTGTGATGTCACAGTATATTTCTTTTACTGTAGAACACTTGTGATGTCACAGTATATTACCTTTACTGTAGAACACTTGTGATGTCACAGTATATTACCTTGACTGTAGAACACTTGTGATGTCACAGTATATTACCTTGACTGTAGAACACTTGTGATGTCACAGTATATTACCTGACTGTAGAACACTTGTGATGTCACAGTATATTACCTTGACTGAAGAACACTTGTGATGTCACAGTATATTACCTTGACTGTAGAACACTTGTGATGTCACAGTATATTACCTTGACTGTAGAACACTTGTGATGTCACAGTATATTACCTGACTGTAGAACACTTGTGATGTCACAGTATATTACCTTGACTGTAGAACACTTGTGATGTCACAGTATATTACCTTGACTGTAGAACACTTGTGATGTCACAGTATATTACCTTGACTGAAGAACACTTGTGATGTCACAGTATATTACCTTGACTGTAGAACACTTGTGATGTCATGGTATAGTAACTTGAGTGAAGAATACTTGTGATGTCACAGTATATTACCTTGACTGTAGAACACTTGTGATGTCACAGTATATTACCTTGACTGTAGAACACTTGTGATGTCACAGTATATTACCTTGACTGAAGAACACTTGTGATGTCACAGTATATTACCTTGACTGTAGAACACTTGTGATG
Source organism: Phyllomedusa bahiana (assembly GCA_025379985.1). Lineage (NCBI taxonomy): Eukaryota > Metazoa > Chordata > Amphibia > Anura > Hylidae > Phyllomedusa > Phyllomedusa bahiana. The sequence goes on along the minus strand of JAODAL010078901.1, from coordinate 11,573 downwards.
TCACAGTATATTACCTTGACTGAAGAACACTTGTGATGTCACAGTATATTACCTTGACTGAAGAACACTTGTGATGTCACAGTATATTACCTTGACTGTAGAACACTTGTGATGTCACAGTATATTACCTGACTGTAGAACACTTGTGATGTCACAGTATATTACCTTGACTGTAGAACACTTGTGATGTCACAGTATAGTACCTTGACTGAAGAACACTTGTGATGTCACAGTATATTACCTTGACTGAAGAACACTTGTGATGTCACAGTATATTACCTTGACTGTAGAACACTTGTGATGTCACAGTATATTACCTTGACTGTAGAACACTTGTGATGTCACAGTATATTACCTTGACTTTAGAACACTTGTGATGTCACAGTATATTACCTTGACTGAAGAACACTTGTGATGTCACAGTATATTACCTTGACTGTAGAACACTTGTGATGTCACAGTATATTACATGACTGTAGAACACTTGTGATGTCACAGTATATTACCTTGACTGTAGAACACTTGTGATGTCACAGTATATTACCTTGACTGTAGAACACTTGTGATGTCACAGTATATTACCTTGACTGAAGAACACTTGTGATGTCACAGTATATTACCTTGACTGAGGAACACTTGTGATGTCACAGTATATTACCTTGACTGTAGAACACTTGTGATGTCACAGTATATTACCTTGACTGAAGAACACTTGTTATGTCACAGTATATTACCTTGACTGTAGAACACTTGAGATGTCACAGTATATTACCTGACTGTAGAACACTTGTGATGTCACAGTATATTACCTTGACTGAAGAACACTTGTGATGTCACAGTATATTACCTTGACTGTAGAACACTTGTGATGTCACAGTATATTACCTTGACTGAAGAACACTTGTGATGTCACAGTATATTACCTTGACTGTAGAACACTTGTGATGTCACAGTATATTACCTTGACTGAAGAACACTTGTGATGTCACAGTATATTACCTTGACTGTAGAACACTTGTGATGTCACAGTATATTACCTGACTGAAGAACACTTGTGATGTCACAGTATATTACCTTGACTGTAGAACACTTGTGATGTCACAGTATATTACCTTGACTGTAGAACACTTGTGATGTCACAGTATATTACCTTGACTGTAGAACACTTGTGATGTCACAGAATATTACCTTGACTGTAGAACACTTGTGATGTCACAGTATATTACCTTGACTGTAGAACACTTGTGATGTCACAGTATATTACCTTGACTGTAGAACACTTGTGATGTCACAGTATATTACCTTGACTGTAGAACACTTGTGATGTCACAGTATATTACCTGACTGTAGAACACTTGTGATGTCACAGTATATTACCTTGACTGAAGAACACTTGTGATGTCACAGTATATTACCTTGACTGAAGAACACTTGTGATGTCACAGTATATTACCTTGACTGAAGAACACTTGTGATGTCACAGTATATTACCTTGACTGTAGAACACTTGTGATGTCACAGTATATTAGCTGACTGAAGAACACTTGTGATGTCACAGTATATTACCTTGACTGTAGAACACTTGTGATGTCACAGTATAGTACCTTGACTGTAGAACACTTGTGATGTCACAGTATATTACCGATGAGAACACTTGATGTCACATAATTACCTTGACTGAGAATGTGATGTCAGTATATACCTTGACTGTAGACATTGTGATCACGTTTCCTTGCATAGCACTTATCACGAAACCTGACGAACACTGATGTCACAGAATTACCTTGATGTAGAAACTTGATACATATATACTTGATGAAGAACACTTGATGTCACAGTTATTACCTTGACTGAGAAACTTGTGAGTCACAGAATACTTGACGTAGAACATTTGTTCAGTATATATTGATGAGAAACTTTGTGTCACTTATACTTGTGTAAAACTTGTGATGCACAGTATATTCTGACGAGAACACTGTTGTCACAGTATAACCTGATGAGAACACTGTGATTCAGTATATACTTGAGAGAAACTTTGATTCACAGTATACTTGCTGTGAACACTTGATCCAGTATATTACCTGACTGTAGAACACTTTATGTCACAGTATTCCTTGACTGTAGACACTGTGATGTCAAATATTACTTGACTGTAAACATTGTGATTCACAGTATACTACTGAAACATTGTGATGTACAGTATATACCTTACTGTAGACATTGTGATCACATATATTCCTTGCTGAGAACACTTGTGAGCACAGTATATAGTATGAAGACATTGTGAGTCACTATTACGATGAGAACCTTGTGAGACAGTATATACTGACTGAACATTGTGATGTACGTATATTACCTTGATGTAGAACACTTTGATGCACATATATACCTTGACTAGAACACTTGTGTGTCACAGATATTCCTGGAAACTTGTGTGTCAAGTTATACCTGACTGAGAACTTGTATACTATATCCTGTAGACATTTGATTACAGTAAATACTGATGAGAACACTTGTGATGTCCAGAATACCTGACTGAAACACTGTGAGTCAAGTTATACCTGACTGAGAACATTGTGAGTCACAGTATTACCTTGTGAGCACGTATTCACGTAAACTTGATAGAAACTTGTGTACATATTACTTACGTGAACACTTTGATGTCACAGTATTACCTGCTGAGAAACTGTATTCACATATATACTGACGAAGAAATTGTGAGTCACAGTATATTACCTTGATGAGAACACTTGTGAGTCACGTATATACCTGACTGAACACTGTGATGTCACAGATATACTTGACTGTAGAACACTTGTGATGTCAGTATATTACTACGAAGACACTGTGAGTCACGTATATCCTTGATAGAACACTTGTGATGTCACAGTATTACCTGACTGAAATGTATGCACAGTAATTACTGAGAACACTTGTATGTCACATATATACCTTGACTGTAACACTTGTGTCCAGTATATACCTGACTGAGAACACTGTGTGTACAAATTACCTGCTGAAACACTGTATGTCCAGTATATACCTTGACTGAAACTGGATTCACAGTATATTACCTTGACTGAGAAACTTGTATGTCACGTATATACCTTGACTGAAGAACACATGTGATGTCACAGTATATTACCTTATACTTAGAATTTATGAATGCAAGAATACTTGATGAAGAACACGTGTGATGTCACGTATATTACCTTGACTGTAGAACACTTGTGATGTCACAGTATTACTTCTGAGAACACTTTTGATGTCACAGTAAATTACCTTAAATTGAAACATTTGTGATGTCACAGTATATTAGCTGACTGAAGAACACTTGTGAGAAAAAACAGAATATTACCTGACTGTAAACACTTGGGGATTCACATTATTTTAAAAACCTTTTATTTAAAGACCCACTTTAATGTCACAGTAATTACCTACTTGAAGAACACTTGTGATGGTCACATTATTTTCCCTTTGATTTTGAAGAACCCCCTTGTAAATTCACAGTATTTCCTTTTTTTTTTTTTTTTTTTTTTTTTTTTTTTTTTGGGGGGGGGGAGGGTTTTTTTTTTTTGGGCCCTTTTTTTTTTTTTTTTTTATTTGGGGGGGGGTGGTTCCTTGGGAAGTTTTTGGTGGGTTTTTTTTTTTTTTTTTTTGGGGGGTGTGGGTTTTTTTGTGTTGTGTTGTGTTTTTTTGGGGTTTTTTTTTTTTGTTTTTTAAAACCCTGTAAAAAAACACTTTTTGATGCCCACAGTAAAAATTACCTGACTGTAAAACACTTGTGATTCACGGGTATATTCCCCTTGAATGAAAAACACTTGTTGTTGTCACAGTATTTTTAACCTTTGACTGTAAAAAACATTTTTGGGGTTTTTTGCCCACAGTATTTTCCCTTGACTTTTAAAACACTTGTTTTTGCCCACAGTATTTTTATTTTGACGGGGAAGAAAAATTTTTGATGCCACAGTAATTCCCCTTGACTTTGGGAACCACTTGTGAGGGTCACAGTATATTAACCTGCCCGGGAAAAACCCATTTTGTGTTTGTCACGAAAATATTCCCTTTGACGTAGAACACTTTAAATGTCACAGTAAAAATTCCTTGAGGGAAAAACATTTTGTGATGTCCACGGGAAAATTAAACCGACTGAAGAAAAATTGTGATTTCAAAATTTATTTTAAACCTTTTAAATTAAAAACCCATTTTTGTAAAAGGGCCCCACATAATTACCTTGACTGAAGAAACACTTGTGTTTTGTCACAGAATTTAAAACCTTATTTGAAGAAAAATTGTGTTGTCCCAGTAAATTACCTTGACTGAAAACACTTTGTTGGTCCACATTTTATTCCCCTTCCCCTTAAAAAACACTTGTGATGTCAAAAGTATATTACCTTTGCCTGAAAAACCCACTTTTTTTAATTGTAAAAAGGGGTCGTAAAAGTACATTAAAACCTTGTTTTTGGAAAGAACACTTGTGATGTCACATTATATTACCTATTTTGGAAAAACTTGTGTTTGTCAAGTATATTCCCTTTTGGAACTGAAAACACAGTGTTTGTCACAGTATATTACCTTGACTGTAAAACCCCTTTTGGATTCACAGTATATTCCCTTTTGACTGTAGAACCTTGTGATGCCCACAGAAATTTTAAACCTTGACTAAAAGAACCCCTTGTGGTACGTTTTTTAAAATTTTTATTTTAAAGAACACTTGTGATGCCCCCAAAAAATTTTTCCTTGACTGAAAAAACACTTGTAAAGTCACAAAAATTTTTACCTTTTTTTGAAGAACCCCTTTGTGAGGGTCCCAGTATTTTACCGACGGGTAAAAACACTTTGAATTCACAGAAATTTTAACCTTACTGAAAAACATTTGTGATGCCCACAGAAATATTATTTGACTGAAAAACAAAAACCAAAAATTTTTTTTTTTTTTTTTTGGGTGAGGGTCACAGGTATTTTACCTTGACGGGGTAAACCTTGTGATTCCCACAGTTTTTAAAACCTTGACTGAAGAACCCCCTTTGGATGTCCAGTAAAATTACCTTGATTTGAAGAACATTTTTGTTCACAGTATTTAAACCTTTTAACGGAAGAACATTTTTTGATGTCACAGTTTTTTCCCTTTAAAACTTTTGAAAAAACTTGTGATTTTCCCCAAATATTACCTTGACTGAAGAACACTTGTGATGCACAGTAAATTCCCTTTTTATTGAAACCCCTTTGTGATGTCACAGTATAAATACTGACTGAAAACACTTGTAAAGTCACATTTATATTACCTTGACTGAAGAAAAATTTTGTGATTTTCCACAGTATATTACCAAAAATGGAGAAAAAATTTTGTTTGTCACGAAAATATAAACCTTTTGACGGGTAAAAACCTTGTGATGCACAGTAAAATTCCCTTTTGACGAAGAACACTTGTGATGCACAGTTATTCCCTTTTAAAACTTTGGGAAACCACTTTTTAGTCAAAATATATTACCTTAAATTTTTGTAGAAAAACTTGGGGTTTGTCACAAAAATTTTTATTTTGACTGAAGAACACTTGTGATTTCACGAAATAAAAAATTTTTGACTGAAAACATTTGGGGATGTCACAGAAATATTCCCTTTTAACTGAAAAACCCACTTGTGATGTAAAATTTTATATTCCCTTGATTTGTAAAACCCACTTGTGATGTCCCGGGATTTTCCCTGATTTAGAACACTTGGGGTTTTGTCCCCAGTTTTTTTCCCTTAAAACTGAAGAACACTTGAATTCACGGAATATTCCCTTTGCCCTTTAGAACATTTGGGTGTTGTCCCAAAATAAAATTACCTTTGGGAACTGTAAACACTTGGTTTTTACGAAATAAAACCCTTGACTGAAGAACATTGTAATGTCACAGTAAATTTGAACTGAAAACACGGGGTGATGAAACAGTAAATTCCCTTTAAATTGAAGAACACTTGTGTTTTTGTCCCACATTTTAAATTTCCCCAAAATTTAGAACACTTGGAGGGCCCACAGTATTTTTACCTGACAAAGAAACCCCTGGGGAATCACGGGTATTTTCCCCCTTGCTGAAACCCATTTGGGGGGGATGCCCACAGTATATTACCTTGGACTAAAAGGGAACACTTGGGGATGTCACAGTATATTTCCCCTTGGGACGTGGGAAACATTTTGGGGATGTCACAGAAAATATTCCCTTTGGGGATTTGTAGAACATTTGTAAAGGTCACAGTAAATATTTGCGGAAACCTTGGGAAAGAAACAATGGGGATGTTCCCCACAAGATATTACCTTGACTGTAGAAAAACTTTTTTTTTGTCACAGAAATAATTCCCTTTTGACTGAAGAACAATTTGTGATGCACGGGTATATCCCTTTGGGACTGAAAAACACTTTTGGATGCACAGTATATTACCTTGACGGTATAACCCATTTGTGAGTGTCAAAAGTTAAAATTCCCTTTGAATGTAAACACTTGTGATTTTTAAGATTAAATTAATTCCCCTTGACGAAGAACACATTTGGGGATGTCACAGTAAAATTACCTTGACTGTAGAACATTTGGGTGAAGGGTCACAGTATATTAAACCTTTTGACGGGAAAAACCCCCTTGTGATGAATTAAAATTGGGGGGGGGGGGGGGGGGCCCAAGGGGTTTTTATTGTTGAAAAATTGTTTGGTTTTTATTGGATTGGAAAAAAAAATAAATTTGATTAAAAAATTATTGATTGTAAAAATTGGTGGTAAAGGGAAATTTTGTGATGGGGGAAATTGGTTGGTAAGTAAAATATAAAGGGGTTTAAAAGGTTTTTATAAGGTTATTTTTGGGGTAAAGGGGTATTTTTGGGGGAATTTTAAGTATATTTTTTGGGGGGGAAATTGGGGTGGTAAAGGTATGAAAAATGAGGGGGGTTTTAATTTGTTGTTAAGTTTAAAGATAAGAAAAAAAATTAAAGGGTTTTTAAGGAAATTATAATTCAAAACCTTTGTTGTTTTTTTTGAGGGAAAATAATCCGGTCTTCACGGGTTTTCTAACCGGCAAAAAAAAAATTAAAAAAACGGAAAAAAACAAAACAATTTTCTTCTTCAGTTTAAATTTAATTTAACCCCTTCCCACCCCCCCCCGGTTCTCCCACAAGGTAAAAAAACTTTTCCCCCCATCCCCAAGTGTTTACAGTCAAGGAAAAAATTAAAAACCTGTGAAAATCAAAAAGTGTTTTTTTATTTAAAGGGTAATATTAAAATTCAAAATAAAAAGGGAAATCCCATTGAAAAAAGGAAATTAACGGGATTCGGGCAAATGCTTGAAAACCCCGGTAAAAAACGTCCCAATTCCCCAACCCCATTTCCCCCCAATAAAAAGGGGAATTTTTAAACTCGGAAACACAAGGGCCCCTTCATCAAGGTAAATATATCTTTGACCCAACAAAAGTGTTTACGAAAGGAAAAATTAAAACTTTTAAAAATCACAATTTTTTCCCTTTTAGGCCAAGGGTTTAATATACTGTACAACCACAAGTTTTTCCAAAAGGCAGCCCAAGGGGAAATTTTTAAACCTGTGCCCAATCAAAAAGTGTTCTTTAAAATAAAAGAAATAAAACTACTTTTGACATCACAATTTGTTCGGTCATTTCAAGGAAAACCAAAAACTGGACACCCAACAATTTTTCCAGTCAAGGAAATTTAAAATTTTGTAACTATCAAAAAAGGGTTTTCTACATCCAAGGGGAAATATACTTTGAACATCAAAATTTGTTTTTCCGTCGGGTAAAAAGACCGGAAAACCACAAGTTTCTAAAACCCAAAGGTAATATACTGGTACACCCCACAAGGGGGTTTTTTCAGTAAAAGGTAAAAAACCCGGTGACATCAAAAAAGTTTTATACTTCGCCCCAAAAGGAAAAAAAAAACGGGTTCCCATCACAAGTGTTTTTCAGCCCAATTTTAAAATAAAAACGTGACTTCACAATTTTTTTTCATTTACCCTAATTTTTAACCTGTGACAATCACAAGTTTTTCTAAAAAATCAAGTAAGATTTCCCTTAAACACCCACACAGGTTCCCATCAATAAATATAAATTGAAAAAACAACCAAATTTTCTCCCAGTCAAAGGGAAATTTCCCTTTGTGACACCCCAAAAGGGGGTTCTTCATTTCAAGGGAATAAAACGGGAACATCACAATTTTTTTCTTCATTAAAGGGGTAATAAAATTGTAAACCTTTCAACAAGTTTTCCCCTCCCAGTAAAGGGAAAATTAAAACTGTGACACCCACAAGTGTTCAAACGGGGCCCAAAGGAATATACGGGAAAACCATCACAATTTTGTTCCTAAATAAAGGAAATTTTAAAAACTGTGACTTTCACAAGGGGTTTTTCCCAGCCCAAGGAAAAACGGGGTTGACAATCGAAAATTTTTCAAGTTAAAAAGGAACATCCCCCCAAATTACATAAAAAAAAAAGTTTTTTTCAGGTAAAAGGTAAATACTGGGGAAAACACAATGTTTTCAACATTCAAATAAAAATACGTGAAAAACGGGGTAATAGATTTAGAAAGGGGGAGGAACAATTTTTCCCCTAAAAGGATAAACGTAATAAGGGAACCATAAAACCAAAAAATTTTCCCAAAAAACCCCAAGTAAAAATAAACGTGACATCACAAAGGTTCTAACCAGTCAAGGAAATTATCCCTGTGACATCAATGTTTTCTACATTAAAAAAGGTAATAAAAACCTGGGGACTTTCACAGGTTTTTTCTTCCAAAAGTCAATTTTAAAAAAATTTTATTGTGACGGGGTCCAAATTGTTTTTCGGGCCCGGGAAATAAACGGGAAAAACAACAAAGGGGTTTTTTAACAAAAAAAGGTAATTTTATTTTGAATCACAAGGGTGTTTCTTTCACCCCAAAGGTAAAAAGGAAAACTTGGGACTTTCACAATTTCTACAGTAAGGGGAAAAAACCCATGAGAAAAATCCCCAATTTTTCCCCAGAATAAGGTAATTTTATTTGGGGAAAAACACAATGTGTTCTTCCGTCAAGGTAAAATACTTTTGACTTCACAAGGGTTTTTTCTTTCCAAGTAATATCCTGTGACATCCCAAAAGGGGTGTTCTAGATCGGGGTCAAGGAAATTAAAAACCTGTGAGCCATCACAATTTTGTTTTTGGGTTCACCCAAATTTTAAAAACTTTTGACTTTTCCCCAAGGGGGTTTTTCAAACCAGTAAAAGGGGTAAATACGTGACATCAAAAGTGTTTTTTTGGGGGGGGAAAAAGGTAATTTTAAAAAACCTTAAACCACAAAAAATGTTTTTCAGCCCCGGGGTTAATAAAACTGGGCCCAATCAAATTTTATTTGTGGGGTAAATATTTTTACCATCCTCGGGGAAAGGGAAAAAAAAAATTAAGGAAAATTAAAAGTGCCCTTTCACAAGTGTTTCTAAAGTAAAGGGTAAATAGGCTGGACCATAAACCAAGTTTTTCTTTCAGAAAAAGGGAAATTTAAAACTGGGGCCCTTTCCACAAAGGTTTCCCTTTCCAGTAAAGGGTTAAAAATTTTCTGTGAATCACAAAGTTTTTCTTTTAAACGGGGTTCGGAAATATAATGTGACATCAAAAGGTTTTCTAAAAAATAAAAGGAAATTTTAAATATTTGGGGCCCTTTTTCCCCCCAAAAGTTTTTCCCCTTTTCCTTTCAATTGGAAAATAAAATGGACATCACAAGGTTCTAAAGCAATTTAATTTTAGCTTTTAACATCACAAGGTGTTCTAAAATTTTTAAAGGGTTAAAAAATACTTTGAAAAACACAATTTTTTCTAAAAAGTAAGGTAATAACTTTGACATCAAAAGGTTGTTCAAAATCAGTAAAGGGGAAAATAAACTGTGAAAAAACACAAGGTTTTTAAAAGTCAAGGTACTATTTTTAAACCCCCAAAACCCCCAATTTTAAAAAGGTTTTTTCCTCAAAAGGAAATTATCCCGATACATCACAAAGTGTTCAAGCGGGCCCAAGGGAAAAAAATACTTTTAAACAACAAAAAAGGTTTTTTCGGGTTTCGGGGTAAAAAACTGTGACATCACACGGGTTTTTCCTCAAGGGTAATATACTGGTGACATCACAAATTGTTTTTCGGGTAAAGGGAAAATTAATACTGTTAAAATTCCCAATGTTCCAAAAGGGCGGGGTCAAGGTAATATACTGGACATCGACAATTGTTTTTAAAAACAATTTTTAAAATAACTTGACATCAAAATTTTCATCAGAAAAGGGTAATTTTACGGGTGAAAAATTTCACAAGTGTTTTTTTCATTCAAAGGTTTTAAATATACGGGTGACATCAAAATTGTTCAATTTTGGTAAAGGGGGTAAATATACTGTGAATCAAAAATGTTTTTCAGTCCAGGAAATATACTGTGACATCCCAAGTGTTCTACAGTCAATGAAATTTATCCCTGTGACAATCACAAGTGTTCTCAGTCATGTAATATACTGTGACATCACAAAGTGTTCACAGTCAAGAAAATATACTGTGACATCACAAGTGTTATACAGTCAAGGTAATAAAACTGTAAACATCAAAGTGTTCTACGTCAAGGTAATATACTGTGACACACAAAGTGTTCTACAGTCAAGGTAATATACTGTGACATCACAAGTGTTCTACATTCAGGTAATATACTGTGACTTTCACAAGTGTTTCTACAGTCAAGGTAATAACTGTGACATCACAAGTGTTCTACAGAAATGGTAATTTACTGGACATCACAAGAGTTCTACAGTCAAGATAATATACTGTGACATCACAAGTGTTTTTACAGTTAAAGGTAATAAAACTGTGACATCACAAAGTGTTCTACAGTCAAGTAATATACTGTGACAATCACAATGTTTCTTCAGTAAAGGTAATTAACTGTGACAATCACAAGTGTTCTTACCACAAGGTAATTTACTGTGACTTCAAAAGTGTTTTTACAGTCAAGTAATATTTTGTGACTCCACAAGTGTTCTTCAGCAAGGTAAATACTGTGGACATCACAAGTGTTCCCATCAGCCAGGTAATATACTGTGCCATCAAAATGTCTTCAGTCAAGGTAAATATACTAGGACAACACAAGTGCCTTCAGTCAGGTTAATAACTGTGACATCACAAGTTTTTCTTTCAGTCGGAAATATACTTTGACATCACAATTTTTCTTCAGTCAATTTAATATACTTTGACATCACAAGTGTTCTACAGCCAAGGTAGTATACTGTGACATCACAAGGTTTCTTTCAGTCAAGGAAATTTTAAACTGTGACATCACAAGTGTTCTACATCAAGGTAATTTATACTGTGACATCACAAAGTGTTCTACAGCAAGTAATTATACTGTGACATCACAAGTTTTATTAATTCAAGGTAATATACTGTGACATCACAAGTGTTCTTCAGTCAAGAAATATACTGTGACAACACAATGTTCTACATTCAAATTTTAATATACTGTAAACATCACAAGTGTTCTACAGTCAAAGGAAATACCTGTGACAACACAAGTGTTTTTCGGGAAAGGGAAAAATTTGGAAATA
>JAODAL010078900.1:0-12758 GCA_025379985.1 Phyllomedusa bahiana | reverse complement strand
GAAAATAGGCGAAGTGAACGAAACGAATTTCGGGAAATTCGCCCATCTCTAACTGAGACGCAATAATAAAGATGCAGTGATTTTTTTGGAACAGACCCTTGAGTGGGCTGATAGATTGAAAGAAAGGGGGTACAATCAGGAACTTGTTTCAAATGCATTTTCAAGAGCAATAAGTCAGGATTGTCATAAATATAGTATATGTCGGATACTATTAGAAGTGCCATCAGAAAGAACTGGCACATTCTAATGAGCGATGAAGATTTACATAAAAAAACTAAGCTGCCCCCAATTATAACATTTCGTAGGTGCACCTACGAGCTAGTGCATGGTAGGGTAAGAAATAAGAGAGACACAAATTGGCTCACTGACATTGTCCCAAAGGGTAACCATAGATGTGGTATGTGTTCCTTCTGTGATAAAATGGTTACAGGTAAAATAGTGAAGATAGGAGCAGTAACACATGTGGTGGAGGAATTAATAACATGTCGTACAAATTATGTGGTGTACTTGTGGCCACATTTATACAGGCAAAACAATTCGCCCTCTGTTTAAAAGAATTAGAGAACATCTAGGGTGCTCCAAGATTTTTGTCACATGTTAGTGAAATTCATAACGATGATACTTCTGTAATTTCATTTGCAGGTATACAGAGGATTCTGCCTTCAGGAGGTGGGGTCGACCGACACACCAGACTCCTACGTTGTGAGGTGCAATGGATATTGCGCACTGAAGCGCTGGGTGTGTTAGGATTGAATGATAGGAATGACCTATCCTCCTTTTTATAATGAAATGTTGTTGTAAAATGTTTATTATGTGTATTTGTTTATATTGTAAATTGTTTTTGTCTGTTTACACTGTTTTGATGTATTGTTGCCGGATGTAGCTCGGCAATGAATGGGTTTATAAGACTCGCTGTCGTCATTTCCCTTCATGCCTTGAGAAAGCGCTAGCAAGCGCGAAACGATCCATGGCGTTTTCTGGCCATTCGTCCTGATGTTACTTTTAAGCCGCTTACTTGAATAAAGGAGATTTTTTGCTGGAGTCGGTGAGTGCCGCCCTTATCTTTATATTTATCCTCAAACTTAGTAGTCCTTTAGCCAATTTTTCTCACCTTTTTCTTTAACAGCATCTCTTAATTGATTAAAAGTAGCTGTCAGGGCTAGGCAGCGCTCAGCTTGCAGGGAGCAACGTTCTGCAGCAGTTGATCAGCGACCCCACCCTGATAGTCATTCTGCTGAGAGCTGTGTGAGTGACAAAGGCCCAGCCACTCTGGACAGGGCGCGTTTCACACCAGCCAATAGCAGGACCCGGAGGCCGCTCCAATCAGCTGCAGGGGCGGTATCCGGGAATCCCATTTAAACTCACTGAAGGCTGAATGCAGCGCCTGTGATATTTCCTGGCTGCCTAGTTTCCTGTTATTTTGTATTGTGCTGTTTATTTGTGTACCAGACCCCGGCTTGTTTTCTTACCTCGGCTTGTCTTCTGATTTTGTACCTCGCTCCCGTTTGGCTTTTGACCCCAGCTTGTTTAGGTTTTTCCCTCTGGTTCTGATTTCTGGCTACGTTTCTTATTTGGTATTGACCCAGACTGTCTGACTATTCTTCCTCCTGACGGCCCCAGCACTCTAGCAGCGCAAAGACTGTCACCCAGTTCGCGTCTTCCGCCTAGGGCAGCACGTCAAGTAGGCAGGGACAGTGGGCTGGGTTCCAGTCAGAGCTCACTGTACCTCCCTTGACGTGACATTATCACAGGCCCAAACCATCACTGCTCTCCAGAAACTATGAACCCCATGACAACTCTGGTAGAGCAGATGCAGGGGCTTACCCAGGTAGATCAAGAACTGGCGCTGCGGGTACACTAGCAGGAGACTTCCCCAAGTCCAAATGTCCCTGCACTACCGTCCCCCTATTCAGTTGCCTGACAGGTTCTCAGGCAACAGAAAGACTTTTCTGACATTTAGGGAAGGATGCGCCTGTATTTTAGGCTCCGCCCACGTACCTCGGGCAATGAGGAGCAGAAAGTGGGAATAGTTATGTCCCTACTTCAGGGTCCCCCTCAGGAGTGGGCATTTTCTTTACCGCCTGATTCGCCAGAACTGTCTTTCGTCGACAGGTTCTTTGTCTCTTTAGGCATACTTTTTGATGACCCTGATAGGGAAGCTGTAGCTGAGGCTCAGCTGACCATATTGAGGCAGGTTCAAAAGACTGTGGAGGTGTTTTGCTATGAATTTCGGCCCTGGTGTGTTCTGTCTGGGTGGAACGACCCAGCTCTTAGATGCCAGTTTAGATTAGGGTTAGCTGACCACGTGAAGGATTTATTTGTGTCTTACCCTACCCCTGGTACTTTAGATGAGGCTATGGCACTAGCTGTTCGTCTGGACTTACGTTTTAGGGAGAGACGTCGAGAAAAGGCTTCCCCTCCGGTGGTCCGCACCATGGTCCCTTCTACACCAGTTGTTTCCGATTTAAACCCAGAGGAGCCCATGCAAGTGGGGGCTTCTTCTGCAGACTACTGCTAGTGACCTTAGAACTACTCGTCTCACCCAGGGGTTGTGTTTCTACTGTGGCGATGATGGACACGGCATTCAGGAGTGCTCCAAACGGAAGACCAGGCTGGAAAAACTCCAGCACCTAGGTGATTTGCAGGGAGGTCACCTAGGCGAACAGGTATTTCCTATTGTATCCAAAAAGTTGTTGCTCCCAGTTAAGATCTCATATTTGTCTCTGTCTGATTCTGGGAATGCTTTTGTGGATTTTGGGTCAGCTTCCAATTTTGTAAATGCATCCTTCGCCAAACATCTGGGCCTACCTTGGAGGCCGCTATCTGATTCCCTGTGGATTGTGGCAATTGACAATACTCCTCTGACAAGGGGCACAATCCAACATTGTACTCCTGAGCTCGAGATGGTGGTAGGATCCATACATACCGAAAAGTGTATTCTATTTATCATGGAGGGGCTGCCCGCTGATGTGGTTTTGGGGCTGCCCTGGCTTCAGAAACATAACCTGGTGTTTGACTGGAATTCAGGAGAATTAATCAAGTGGAGACAACAGTGTTTTGACAGATGTCTGCCTGTCATACTGGGCAATACAGAGGTAGAACAGATTCCTGTTTTCATTTGTGACTTTGCTCAAGTATTTTCTCAGAAACAGTCGGAGATACTACCCCCTCATAGATCTTACGACTGTGCCATTGACCTATTGCCCAGAGTGAAGTTTCCTAAGGGGAGGATATATAATCTGTCAGGTCCTGAGAGACTAGCCATGAAGCAATATATTGCAGTAAGCTTACAGAAGGGGCATATCCGACGTTCTTTGTCCCCTATGGGTGCAGGGTTTTTCTTTGTAGGGAAAAAGGATGGAGGCCCCCGTCCATGCATAGACTACCGTGAACTTAATAAGATAACGGTAAAAAATTAATATCCCTTACCCTTAATTCTTGATCTGTTCAATTAAATCCAGGGAGCAACGTGGTTTCCCAAGTAAGACCTGAGGGGGCCTATAACCTCATCGGTATCCGAGAAGGGAATGAGTGGAAGACCGCGTTTAACACTCCTGAGGGTCATTTTAAATATCTGGTTATGCCATTTGGGTTGTGTAATGCACCTGCGGTCTTCCACAATCTGGTTAATGATGTTTTTCGAGAACTCATTGGTTGTTGTATTGTCGTTTACCTGGATGGCATTTTAATCTATTCGAAGGATTGGTCGTCACACGTTAAACACGTACGACAAGTAGAGATGGGCGAATCGATTCTAACGAAGTGGAATTCATTTAGAAATTCAGGAAAACTTTGATTCTGAACGAAGTCGAAGTTTGTGGTACTTCGCGAGAACGAAGCTTGCTTTTGATTGATATAATGACTGCGAGCACATGGTGTTACATGGGGCAAAGAATTCTGGGAGGAAGAAGGGCATAGCCTACATGACATGTGCAGAGATGAAGCCAATCAGAGACCGGCGGGATTCTGTGACGTCACCGCACTATATAATTCCGGGCGCGACGCTGGGAGCTCATACCGCTCTCACTGTACTGATTAGGGAAGGTGCTGCCAAGGCTGCTTATGATATCTCTTACTAAAGAACTGATTTTTATATAGCGATTTTTGGGGGGTGTCACAGCTTGTCTCAGAGACTGCTTCTCTTAACGTTCTAATTCTGATTTTGTGGGGTATTTGAACTGAAGTCCAGTGTGCGCCCAATACAGTTGCATATACATTTTAATGCTATCTGCTCACAGCACATTGAATATCCAAGGGTTATCTAAGCCTCTTCCTGTTGTATTCATTTAAAGAAACAGTGTTTTTACAATCCAAATACCACTTCATTTTTGGTTGCTCAATTCTTTTGCGCAATTTACATCCAGGGGTTAATTAAACGTTGTTCTGCTGTTGTGGTCACTAAAAGATACCGTCTTTTTCACCGCCAAAAAAGACATTTTTCATGTAGCATAATTCATAACCGAAGGTTAATTACAAGTTTTTCTCTTGTTGTGTACTGTAAAATACACGCCATTGTAACATGCTACAAAGCTGGTAGTTTTTGGTTGCTCAATTTTTTTGCGCAATTTACATCCAGGGGTTAATTAAGCATTGTTCTGCTGTTGTGGTCACTAAAAGAAACCTTCTTTTTCACCGCCAAAGAAGCAATTTTGCCTGTAGCATAATTCATATCCGAAGGTTAATTAAGCCTGTTTGTGCTTTTACATTCAGTAAAATACACAGTGCTTTTAAAAGACACATACAAGTAAATTTTTCCTGGCCCGTTGTGGAGCGCAATTTATTTCCAAGGGTTACCCAAGCTTGTTACTGGGTTCATTTGGAGTGATATACAGGGTGTGTATTTATCAGATACAGATATCTTCATCAAACAGTGTCTGTACATTTTAGAACAAACAGTATGTCAGACAGAGAGGTGGTAGGCTCTTCACCTGCGAGTGGCAGTGGCACAAACATTCCTGGAGCAGGCCCAGGTCGCAGCACAGCAAGGGGACGTCGCAGCAGGGGTCACTCGGTGAGGCCACAACTGCCGCTGTCATCTAGAAGTCGTGTGCTGACTAGCAACCCAAGGGTTCTTGATTGGTTGACTAGGTCATCCACTTCCTCCCAGATGTCATCTGACAACCCAGCCAAGAGTCGGTGGGAACGTCAGACACAACCCTTAGTTGGCATGGCCCAGGAGCGGGTCAGGGGCCCTCACCTGTCCTCAACCCGCCTCTGTCCCATCCGGTTCCCTCAGCCAGAGATCTACTATGTGGTCTGGGCTCAGCGCCACTATGTAGCGCGGATGAACAATTTGAGGAGGGCAGTCAGCAGCTACTTGGCAGCGAAGAAATGGGGCCAATATCCCCTGCTTCTTGCAGTAGGCGGCAAAGTATAGATGTGGAGAGTGGCATGGGAGGTCATGTTGTGAGGGGTCAGCCTCTGCATACCAAGACCGGTAATGAGAACAGCAGTGACGATGAAACACAAATAGATGATGATGTAGCCGACCGCACTTGGGAGCCGGGTGAAGCAAGGGCTTCATCATCGTCAGGAGAAGAGGGCGTCAGCTTGCGCGTCAGGCAGCGGCGCAGCCAGCAAGTGGGTTGTGTGGCCGTGAATCAGCAGGGTAGCAGCAGTGTGAGGTCAGGAGCCAGGAGGCCACGGGGTAGAAAACCCGCTTCACAGGTCCAAGAAAGTAGCGGCACAGGGGCTCAGCGAGGCAGTGGCGGTAGTAGTCACTCAGTGCGGAGCGTTGGCGGTAAAATCAGCTACTTGGCGGTGTGGCAGTTCTTTGCTAAGACACCAGAGGAGCCGAATATGGGTATATGTAGAATCTGTGGGCAGAAAGTGAAGCGTGGCCAGGGAGCTAACGTTGGCATCACGGCCCCTGCGTCAACACATGCAGCGTCACCATTCGGTGGCCTGGGAGAAACATGGCTCAGATTTGGTCCATCCTGCCGCCGCAGCAGCAGCAGCAGCGGCCAGTGGCACGCATGCCATTGCAGCCATTGCCATGCCATTGCAGCCAGTCAAGGCTCCACCACCTCTGCAGAAGGGAGTTGTTTCTTTTTGCCATCATCTCCCAGTCCAGATGCTCCAGCTCCTCGCTACTCATGGCGCCAGCAGTCGTTCAGCGAGGCGATTGCAAAGAGACAACAGTATGCGTCCAACCATCCTAAGGTGCAGCAGCTGAACGTGCTCCTTTCCAAGTTGTTGGTGGACTCTGCACCATTCAGAGAACTAATGGCTTGTGCTTATGTTCCAAGCCATAATTTCTTTTCAAAAAAGGCAGTACCAGCACTTCATAAATATGTAGAAGGTAGGCCAGTCCTTGACCTTATCGGTTTGTTCCAAGGTGCACGGCAGCGCGGACGTCTTGAGCTGTAACTACGGTCAGGGCCAGTATTTGTCCTTTATGGCCCATTGGGTGAATGTGCTTCCTGCTCAGGCACACCAACAACTTGGACAGGAGACGCCGCTTTCTCCTCAACGTTGTCAAACTGCGGCTCCTGCGCCAATGTCCGCCTCCTCCACCACCACCACCACCATCGTTAGCCTCCACAAGTACTGCTCCATCATACCACATGTGTAGAGCACAGTGGTGTCATGCAGTTCTACACCTGGCTTGCCTCGGCGAACGAAGTCACACAGGGGAGGAACTGCTCCGCGTCATGCAGCAAGAAATCGATGTGTGGCTTTCTCTGCACCAACTGCAAATTGGAACCATGGTGACGGACAATGGGAGGAACATGGTGTCCATGCTGCACCGAGGAGGGATGGTCCATGCGCCCTGCATGGCGCATGTGATCAATCTGGTTGTGAAAAGGTTCCTGAAGTCTTCCACCGATCGTCAGAAGATTCTGAAAATGGCCAGGAAACTGTGCATGCACTTCATCCATTCCTACAAAACCAGGAACACCCTCCTCGAGTTGCAGCGGCAGAACAGCCTACCTCAACACACTCTGATATGCGATGTTTCCACCGTTGGAATTCCAGCCTGCACATGTTGGACCGACTGTATGAACAGAGAAAGGCCATTAACGATCTTTTGATGATCCAGGCGGAAAGGAGTACTCCCCTGTGTAACTTTGATGTCAGCCAGTGGCAGCTCATGCGTGACACCTGCCATTTGTTGAGGCCATTCGAGGAGGCAACGTTATTTGTCAGTCGCCAGGACTATGGGATGAATAACGTAATTCCACTGCTTCATGTCCTGGAACAGATGCTGAAAAATCTGTCTAGGCAGGGGACTGGAGACGTGGCGACTACATCTTGTGGCCACATGAGTCCGGTGGGGACTGAACTGGAGGTGGAGGAGGACATTGGAGCAGAAGCATTGTCTGGTGAAATGAGTGGATTTTCTACCCAGGTGACAAGAGAGGAGGAGCAGGAGCAGCTGGAGGAGGTAGATGGAGATGAGGAAGACGAGGCAATTGACCCGCAAGCAACGTGGCAGTATACAGTGGAGATGGAGGCAGGGAGCCCCTCGGAGTCACTTGTGCAGATGGCCCGCAGCATGCTTATTTGCCTGGCTAGTGACAGCCGAATAGTCACCATCCGGCAGAGGGATGACTTCTGGCTCTCCACCCTATTGGACCCCTCCAAAATGGGAGCCTTTTTCCCAGCTGCTGAGAGGGAGGACAAACTCAAATACTATAGGGAAATCCTCCGTAGTCAGTTGGCCGCTGCCTATGTGCGGCATCGTCCCTCCTCTGACAGGTCTGACCGGGGGGTTCCTCAGCGCTCACGTACTACTGCCGCGGCTGCTGGGGGAAGGTGGGGGGGTAGGAGCACTACCAGCTCCATTAGCAGCAACCTAAGTCTGGAGTCACTGATGAGCAGCTTCCTTCACCCGCCTAGTGAGGAGGGCAGTCGCCAGCAGCAGCAGCAGGACCTGGAGCAGACCCTGAACCAACAGGTGGTGGCCTACTTGGACATGCAGAGTTTGCAGTGGAGAAGCTGTCCTGCCCAGCCAGTAGTGTGGCATCAGAGTGGGTGTTCAGTGCGGAGGGGGCCATCATTACCCCAAGGAGAACCCGCTTATCCACGGGAAATGTGGAATGACTGACCTTTGTCAAGATGAATCAGGCGTGGATCGGCCAGGATTTCCACACACCAATGCCTTAGGCGTCAGACTACATCAGCCATGACGCCTCACCCAAACTGTGAGAAATGAGTCTGGGTTCAAACTACCTGCCTCAGCCACTATTCTGATGATGCCACACATCTGCTGACAGTTTCTGCATCTGCCACCAACCATCTTTAGCAGGGACTGGTATTGCCACCCACCTCCACACTCTGTCAATGTGCCACTCTATGACCTCATGCTGCTGCTGCTGTTGCTGCTGCGGTCACCTCCACACTGTGTCATTGTGCCACTCTCTGACCTCATGCTGTTGCTCTTGTTGCCGTCACCTCCACCTCTGTCATTGTGCCACTCTCTGACCTCATGCTGTTGCTCATGTTGCCGTCACCTCCACTCTCTGTCATTGTGCCACTCTGTGGCCTACTCCTGTTTTTGCCACCTTCAGAATGTCATTGTGCCACTGCCTGACCTCATGCTGCTGCCGTGACCTCCACACTGTGTCATTGTGCCACACTGTGGCCTACTCCTGTTGGTGCCACCTCCACTCTCTGTCATTGTGCCACTCTGTGGCCTACTCCAGTTTTTACCACCTCCAGAATTTCATTGTGCCACTGCCTGACCTCATGCTGCTGCTGCCGTGACCTATACACTGTGTCATTGTGCCACTCTGTGGCCTACTCCTGTTTTTGCCACCTCCAGAATTTCATTGTGCCACTGTCTGACCTCATGCTGCTGTGGCTGCTGCCGTCACCGCCACACTCTGTCACTAATGTTGCCACTTGAGCCCTCAGCTTGTTTTTTTCCAGCTTTCGCTGCCATGACTTTATCAGGCTACATTCCCGCTTCAGTTTTTTGGTCAGTTTTGCCCTCTTAAGTGCCCAGGGAATTTTATAGTGAAGCGATTCAAAGAGCGGCGGCAGTCATCTGCGTGTCATACTAAAACACAGCATTGTATGACGACCAAACCAAGCTCCCTCTGCATATTTAAGCATGGCACAACGTTCTACAGCACCCTGCAGGCTCTGTGCAGCCTGGAAATAGCTGTTTTTTAAACGCGATTCGTCCCAAAGTATTTCGGACCGAAATAAATTTTGTCGGAAAATTCGGCGAAGTCACCGAATCGAATTTTTGAGAAATTCGCCCATCTCTAACGACAAGTATTGCAAATCCTGAAGGCGAACAGTTTGTTAGTCAAATGTGTTTTGGAGTGCAGAAGGTACATTTTCTTGGGTACATCCTGACTCCTAACTCATTCTGTATGGACCCCTGTAAAATTTAAGCTATTCTCGATTGGGTCCACCCTTCATCCCTGAAGGCCCTACAGCGATTCCTAGGTTTTGCTGATCACTATCCTAAATTTATTCGTAATTTTTCTTAGTTCGGCTGTTGACTGACATGACCAAGAAGGGGGTAAAGTTCAGTAACTGGCAACCCGAGGCCATAGGGGTGTTTGAGAAACTTGAGCAGTGTTTTGTATCAGCTCCTGTGTTGATTCAAGCAGATCATACCAAACCTTTTGTCGTAGAGGTTGATGCTTCTGAATATGGTGCAGGGGCAGTTCTGTCTCAGGGATCAGCTACTATAACTAACCTTCGCCCTTGTGCCTTCTTTTCACGTACATTTTCCTCAGCTGAAAGGAATTATGACGTTGGGAATCGGGAGTTATTGGCTATTAAGTGGGCCTTCGAGGAATGGCGCCACTTCCTCGTAGGTGCCCAACATCAAGTCACGGCCCTTACTGATCATAAGAACCTTACCTTTTTAGAGAGTGCTAAAGGGTTGAATCCATGTCAGGCACGTTGGACATTATTTTTTACACGTTTCAACTTTGTTGTTACTTACAGACCAGGTTCTAAGAATGTTAAAGCCGATGCGCTATCTAGAAGCTTCTGTGCCAGAAATGCTTCCTAGGAGGATCCAGTACCTATATTGCCCAAGGAGACTGTTGTTTCAGCTATTTCCCCTGATTTAGCCACTGAGATTAAGACCCACCAGGATATAAGACCTGCTAATTGTCCTGTTTCGAAGGTCCTCGTCCCCACTCAGCTCCGGCTACGATTATTAAAAGAATTTCATGATTCTGTTTAATCTGGACATCCTGGAGTGTCTGGCACAAAAAGGCTGATTTCTCGTATTTACTGGTGGCCAGCATTGTCTCGTGATGTTGAGGCTTATGTGGCATCTTGTGAAGTCTGTGCTCGGGCTAAGGTTCGAAGAACTCGTCCCCCTGACGAACTTTGCCCTCTACCTATACCTGGACATCCGTGGATCCATATTTCCATGGATTTAATGACAGACCTTACTCTTTCGGAGGGCAAAACGGTTATTTGGGTGGTGGTGGACCGTTTCAGCAAAATGTGTCATCCTTCCTTTAAGGGGGTTACCATCATCCAAAAAACTTGCTGAACTGTTTATCAAACATATTGTCAAACCGCATGGTTTACCGGAGAACATTGTTTCTGACAGAGGGGTTCAGTTCGTGTCTCGATTTTGGAGAGCCCTTTGCAAGGCTCTGGGTATCACTCTGTCCTTCTCTTCTGCCTTCCACCCAGAGAATAATGGGCAGACAGAGAGGGTAACTCAAATAGTAACTCAAAAACTCCATTGTTATGTATCTGATCAGCAGGTAGCCTGGGTAAGGTACTTACCTTTGACAGAATTTGCCATGAATAATCAAGATTAGTGTTGAGCGATTATTATCGACAAAGTTGAAATCGGCACAGTTTTAATTTTGATCGAAATTTTTAGATCATGCGATAATTTAGGTTAAATCTGTGGCATCAAACTATTAATATTGCGCCATTTGCGGCGCTTCCTGTCATTTTGGCGGCCAGCAAATCAGTTACAGAATAGAGCAGTGTGAGATGTGTGTGGAGTCATGACTGGGATGTGTATGGTTGCGATTGGCTGGAAAAATCACATGACCTCGTTTTACATAGAACAGCCCTTCCTGTTCATGATCAGTGTCTCTCAGCGTCTCATAGCAGTAGGACGTGCGTCTGCCTGTGTCCAAAAGTAGCGAAATTTTTCCTCAAGAGAAAGCTCTATGTTAGCTGTGATCGTTACAACAAAGTTAGATCAAAATTGGAAGATTATGTAGTTAGGTAAAAGAATTTTAAAGACAAACTACCGCTGTAAATTTTTCACGGGGTGAGCGGGGAGGGGGGGGGGGGCCGCGGGCGAAAAAACAGACAAGCTCTATAAAGAATACTGGATATAGTTTTACCAAGACTTAGAGTAGACTTTTCACTGCAATAGCTTTATTATTTAACAGTTTTCTATTGAAATTTTCCTGGATATTGGGCAGCCTGAACTTATAATAGGATACACATCTTTTCTAGTAACTGCAGGTCTCTTTGTTAGGTGCAAAACTCCACTTTTATTATCAGTATACATTTCAGATAGGTGTTCTTTTTCAATTTTGCCCATTCCAGCTTTGACGATATAGCCCCCTTGCAGTTAAATTTTGAATCCAGCAATTTTGTAGTCAGCACGGTTGATAGGTGCCAAAAATACCTTTTTTTTATCCGAATACATTTCAGATACGTGTTTTTTCACTTTGGGGCAGTACAGCTTTGTTCATTGAGGCACCTTGCACTTAAATGTGAATACAGCAATTTTGTAGTCACCACAGGTGAAATTTAAAGGTGCCAAAAATACCTTTTTTATCCGACTCATTTCGATACGTGTTTTTTCACTTTGGCGCAGGCCAGTTTGGTGATAGTTTACTTTGCGTTAAATTTGATCAGAATTTTTAAGTCACCACAGGGGATTGATTTGGTGCCAAAAAATACCTTTTATTATCGAATCATTCGATACGGGTTTTTTTTTACTTTGGCGCATCAGCTTTGTTATTGAGGGACCTTGCACTTAAATGTGAAAAACAGAATTTGTAGTCCACAGGTGAAAAGTAGGTGCCAAAAAAAAACTTTTATTTCCGAATTTTCATTTAGTTTCGTGTTTTTTTATTTTCTGCAGGCCCGCTTTTTGTTAGGCTCTTTGGTTAAATATGAAACAGCAATTTGTAGTGACCACAGGTGAAATTTAAAGGTGCCAAAAAAAACCTTTTATTATCGTCATTTTAGATAGTGTTTTTTCACTTTGGCGCAGGCCGCTTTGTTGTAGATCTATTTGCAGTTAAATTTGAATCAGCAATTTTTTTTTAGTCACCCAGGTGATTGATAGGTGCCCAAAAAAAACCGTTTTTTATCCGAATACATTCAGTCGTGTTTTTGCACTTTGGCGCACTAAGCTTTGTTCTTTTAGGCACCTGCACTTAAATGTGGGAATTTCAGCATTTTGTAGTCACCAAGGTGAATTGAAAAAGGGGCCAAAAAACCTTTTTTTTCCCAAACATTTCAGTCGGTTTTTTCACTTTGGCGCAGGCCAGCTTTTTTGATGGTCTTTGCAGTTAATGTAATACAGCAAATTTTTTATCACACATGTGATTGAAAAGGGGCCCAAAATACCTTTTAATATCCGTATTAAATTTTTAGACAGCTTTTTTTTAATTTTGGTAGTCAAGCTTTGTTGATAGATCTACATTGCATTTAATTTTAATCCGCAAATTTTTTTTTGAAATTTGGGGGTTTGAGAATAGCTGTGATTTTTGGTTTTTTTAATAAAAGACTTTCCAAAAAATCTTCCAACCTTCTCAAATTTTTATATTTCTGAACATAGATGAAAATTG
>JAODAL010078899.1:0-12758 GCA_025379985.1 Phyllomedusa bahiana | reverse complement strand
GGCTCTCCACCCAAACCTCACTGAGTTTTCCACTGTCACAAACGTTCCCCAAATTCCCAACCCACTGAGCCCCAAAGCTTTTCACAAAGGCTTTTCCATCCAACCTCACTGAGCCCCCAGCTGCCCCACAAACGCTCTCCACCCAAAACCTCATGAGCTCCAGCTGGGGGCGTCAAATGAAGAGGGCAAAAAATTTCATTTCTCTCGATGGGGCCAAAACGGTTTATCCTTTACCCCAACCCAAAATTCCCAGCTTAATCGCGGGCAAAAGGTGCCCCACAAAGAATTTAAATTAAAAGGGGGGGCCGAAAAATTTTTTGCACGCCCCATTTTAGTTTTTTATTTTTTTAAAAAAGTTTTTAAACTATCCAAAAATTTTTCGTTCCCACTTCAAAAATTGGGCCCCAAACTTTTTGATTGCTGCACAAAAAAAAAAAATTTTATATCTTTATTTTTGAAGCCAAAAATTTGAAAGAAAAAGGGTTGGGAAAAAGTTAAAGGGGGAGGGGGGAATACTGTCGAAAAGGCACTGTATAAAAAAATTTCAACAAAAAAGACTTCCCGCTAGTCCCCCGGAAAAATTTCGATTGCTAAGGTTTTTTTAAACAAATCGACTTGAGGCCTTTAAACAAACGGGTTAAAAAACCAAACCTGGTTTCCCGGGGGAGTCTTTTTGCAAAACTTTTAAATCAACTAAATTGGGCCCTAAAGGCCCTTAAAAAAAGGGCTTAAAACGATGTTAGCAAATTTCAAAAAAGCAATTTTTATGTTTTCCCCCCAGGGGAAGGGTAAAAGGGTCCCCCAGAAATGTTTTTACCACCCCAAGTGGGTGGTTAAATATTTATATATCTCCCCCAGTGGGGGGTTTAGGTTTGTAGTTTATATGTCCCCCAGGGGTATATAGGGGTTTTTGGACCCCCCACGGGTTTATATGGGCGGTTAGGGAATCCCCAAGTAGCTATAAGGCAGGTTTTATTCCCCAGCAGGTTGTAGGGGCCCGGTTTATGGATCCCCAGAAAGGGAATTAGGCAAGAAATGGACCCCCCAGTAGGTATATAGGCATTTTTAAGATCCCCCAGCAGGTAAAAAGGGGGCCAGGTTTGGGGTCCCTAGCAGGTAAAATGGGCGGGTTTTTGGGCCCCCCAGCAGGTATATGGGCGGGTTTTAGGCCCCCCCAAGCAGGTATATAGGCAGGTTTAGGTCCCCCGCAGGTATAAAAAAAGTTTAAATTGGCCCCACAGCACGGGTAATTTAGGTGGGTTTATGGGCCCTAAACAGCACATTGTAGGTATTTTTAAAAAGGGCCTCACAGCACATTTTGGGGGTAAAATTAAAGCCCCCTCCCTGCACGTATATAAGTAGATAAAAAGCCCCCCTCCCTGCACATTTTAAAATTAGTTAATAGCCCCCCCCCTTGCACTTTATAACAGTAGAAAATTTGCCCCCCTCCCCAAAACAATTAAAACATTTGATAACGCCCCCCCCCCCGGGCACTTTATAACAATGGAAATGGGCCCCCCCCCCTCACATAAAAACCCAAGTAGAAAATTGCCCCCCTCCCCAGGCAAAATAAAAAGGTAGATAATAGCACCCCCTTCCCTCCCACATATAAAAATTAATAATGCCCCCCCCCCCCTCCCACATAAAAACAATAGAAAATTTACCCCCCTCCCTCCCACATATAAAAATAGATAATACCCCCCTTTCCCTGACATTTAAAAATAGAAAATGGGGGCCCCCCCCCCCGGGGCACTTATAACAATAAAAATACCCCCCCCTCCCGCACATATAACGAGAAAATTGGGGCCCCCCCCCTGCACATTTTAACAGTAGATTATCCCCCCCCCCTGCAATAAAACAGAAAGATAAAAAGCCCTCCCCCCCTCCCACAAAATAACAATAATAACGCCCCCCCTTCCTCACATTAAACTTTTGGATAATAGCCCCCCCCGCTCACTTTATAACGAAAGATAAAAACCCCCCCCTCGCCCCCCATAAAACAAAAGATAAAAAGCCCCCCTTCCCCTGCACATATAAAATAAATTAATGGGCCCCCCCCCCTGCACATATAACAAGTAGATAATAGCCCCCCCCCCTTGCACATATAACAATAGATAATAGCGCCCCTCCCTGCACATAGAACAATAAAATAAATACCCCCCCTCCCTGCACAAAAACAAAAGAAATTAGCATCCCCCCCCTGAAAATATAACAGTAGAAAATAAAGCCCCCCCCCCTTTCCAACATATAACAGTAGTAACACCCCCCCCCCCCTCCCAAAATATAACTTTAGTTTTTTTGCCCCCCTCCCTGAAACATAAAAAACAGTGGGTTAACAGCCCCCCCCCCTGACATATAACAAAAGATAAAAACCCCCTCCCTGCACTTTAAAAACAAAGATAATACCCCCCCTCCCGCACATTTTAACAGTAAATAATACCCCCCCCCCCAGCAAATAAAAAACAATTTTTTAAAAGCCCCCCCCCTCCCACTTTATAACAAAAATGAAAATACCCCCCTCCCGCAATAAACAGTAGAAAAATACCCCCCCCCTTTTCCCTGCACTTTATAACAGTAAAAATAGCCCCCCCTCCTGCACTTTATAAAAAAGTAAAATAAAGGCCTCCTCCCTTGGCACTTTAAAACCAATAGATAACCAGCCCCCCTTCCTGCACATAAAAAAATTAGAAAATTTAGCCCCCCCCCGCCTGCACTTTTAACAGTAGATAATAGCATCCCCCCCTTGAAATTTTAAAAAACAATAGATAATAGCCCCCAGCATAAAATAGCGTTTTTTTAAAAAGTAATCCCCTGAAAAGAACTTACCTGACCTGGGCCCCCTTCCCGCTGTCGTTGTTTCCCCGGGTTTTTTCTTTCACCCGGCGTGACTTCCCCGGCCCCGCGGCCGGGGGCCCCGTGGGACGCGAAAGGGGCCCGCCTGGGTTTCCCACTCCCCGGCGCGCACATTCCCGCATCCTGACTGCCCAGGGGCCAAATTACTCGCGGAGCTTTTCTGCTCCGCGAAGAAATCAAACTGTATGGCGCCAAAGGATGCACTTTACATTAGCCCCGGGACCGCTCCGTGGGAAAGGGTTTTCCTTAAGCCCCTAAAGCCGATAGCTTGGGGCGACTGATTGTCCTTAGGACCCCAAAACGTCGGCGGCGGATAGGGGGCGGCCCCCGGGGGAACTATCCAGCGCAATAAATTACAGCCCCAATTTAAAGGAGTTTTTTTTCTGGGAAAAAACTGGGAAAATCTTCACACATTCGGGGATGTAAAGTAAAAATATTTTTATTGTCTTTTATAATAATTTGGGTTGCATATCAGTTTTTTTTAATGTTTTTTTTTTCTTTATTTAAAGTATTTTTAATAAAAAAAAGCCACTGAGAGGCGTGAAAAGAAACAGTAGCCCCTATTTTCCCTCAATAAAAGACTCCCGGGGAAAGAAAATTTTAAAAACCCAGTGGGTAGCAACAGAGGTCCCTGGTGCTTTTGCGCCCCAAACCCTTTTTGGGGCCAGGGGAGCCCCCCCGGGCCCCCTCGCCACCCATCTGGGGGGGTTTCTAAAATTGGGGGTTTTTCCTTTCCCTACTAAAAACTCACCCAAAAAAAGACATCACCTGTGAGCACAAAATGTAACGCCCCATAAAAAACTATATGTCTGCAAGCCTGGTTTACCGGGTATTTACCCCCTATATGGTCACTGTATGGGGGGTAATATACAGTCGGGCATAACCTGTGTACACTGGTAGCAAACCAATATATGGTCACTGTATGGGGGTTTAATATAACGTCCTGCAGAGCCTGTGTACACTGGTGTCTACCACTATATGGTCACTGTATGGCGGTAATATACAGTCTGCATAACCTGTGTACACTGGTCTACCAATATATGGTCACTGTATGGTAGTAACAGTATGATGCTATTACTCAGACCATTTATGTTGGTGATATTTGGGGATGATGCTATTACTCAGACCATTTATGTTGGTGATATTTGGGGATGAGTATTGATAGGTATTTGCTTAGTATGTGGTATTAGTCACTATATGGTGTGTTAGATGCTCCTTGTATATTGTTGTTATTGGTAATATTGGTCTTGCTGTACTGGTTTGGTCAGTAATATTATCGTGGTATTAGACCCAAAAAACAAAAGCACAGTTGCATTTATTCCGGTTTTAATTTTTTTTGGGGGGGGAGAGGGAAGAGCCACTTCAGCTGTATAACTTGTTTTTCTTTGGCCTTATTTGAAATTAATTTTTCTTCTACTGGACAATCCCTTTAAATAGAAATAATTTTCTGCAGCGCGCTACACCGCAGACATCCGTCACGTCAAGTCATGAACCTTTTGTTGAAAAGTATTGGTCAACAGACGGTGTCTGGGGGGTAGAGGGGCGAAGTAGTGGTGAAAAAAAAACTATACAGGACTCTTTCGAGGTGGGACAGGGATTTTTAGGGCTATTGTAGTAGTAGAGATCAGGTTTCAGACGGGAACGCCCTTATCGGGGCGCACTCCCCGTGTTTGTTAGGTTAGGGTTAGTACAATAGTTGTAGGGCATATTAGGGCTGGATGCTGTCATTTTGTATGGTTTATCCTTTATATGTATTGGGTAGTTTTTTACTGCTTTTTATTTAGGTATCATTAAAAGTTATACTTTAATTTCCCCATCTGATTAAGTAGAGGGGCCCCAAGCTAAAGTTTTGCACCCGGGCCCATAAGTCCTTAGCTACGTCCCTGCTTATAAATGAGCAGTCAGTGCTAAGATGTATATCATCATAACATATTTGACAATATAGAAAAAAATGGCCTCCCAGAAATCCACACTTATATTCCTATTATTAACCCAACAATGGCTCCTCTGCTCCCGGCAAACAGAAATGAACATCGCGGCTTCTACAAGGGAAGGACGGCGTGGCTTTATCTGAAACAAAAGCTTGAATCACTTTGAAATGTCCCCTAGTTGTTCACATCTTAATGTTCAACACAATATCATGTTATCAGATGTGACATGATGCTTACTGCCGCTGCATGACTCCCGGTCATCTCCATGCTAATGCACCACTGGAAAACCCTACATTTAACACGAGGTGCAGAGGAATAAATTACAAGCAAAAAGCCATTAGGGCGACTGTCACTTGTCATTTGGCTCAGATGTCTGCGCTTCTGTTTGATTGTAGAAGGGAAAATGTATCTCATTCATAGGTCAAGTAAAGCCGCCCTCTGAAAGTTCTTTTTGTTTCCTTCATTTATTAGAAATTGCTTCCAGGTCCAATGTAGTGCCGGTAATTTTTCTTACCTGCAGCTGAATACAGGATTTCTGGCTGATGCAACAGTCTCTGTTAGGTCACATGACCTGCACTCTGCCACTGTGCTTTTGATGCTGACAGGAAGTCTGTCTATGCTTCCCTATCAGACTGACTTTGCATCTCCCATGGAAATCCATAGAGAAACTAACTTCAGGTTCACATAACCATGCTGTGTGTTTCAGCAACTCAGAGTGCAGGTCACATGACCCAGTGGCAGCAGTGAGAAATCCTGTATTCAGCTGCAGGTAAGCAAAATTACAGGTACCTATGTGTACCTAGAAGCAATTTCTAAAGAACTAAATGGGAAAAAAAACAGTGGTCCTTTAAAATGTCATAGCCGACTTTCCAGATTTTCATGGGGCTGTACTGCCAAACAGTCCAAAAATGATAGGGTTTATGGTGATTTACTTTATAAAAGCATTTCTGGTGTGTTTAAGAGATGTTCCTGATAGAAAAAGATAAAAGTGCAGTGGTCCCTGAACTTACAATGGTCTCAGGATACAATATTTGCAACATGCAATGGTCTATCCTAGAACATTGTATGTTGAGTATGGTTTTAAGATACAATGTCCCAGTCACCGATCCAACCAATTATCATGAACATTTTACTTGTAACAGCTGTATTAATGAGCTGCATGCAGTTATTGGTGGTCTATAGTACCTCTCTACAGTACAGTGCGGTACTACATGTCCTGTACTGCTCTTACATGTATTAGTGATGTGCATGCAGTGATTGGTGGTCTATAGTACCTCTCTACAGTACAGTGCGGTACTACATGTCAGGTACTGCTCTTACATGTAGTAGTGAGTTGCATGCAGTGATTGGCGGTCTATAGCACCTCTCTTCAGTACACTGTGGTACTACATGTCCTGTACTGCTCTTACATGTACTAGTGAGGTACATGCAGTGATTGGCGGTCTATAGCGCCTCTCTACAGTACAGTGTGGTACTACATGTCCTGTGCTGTTCTTACATGTATTAGTGAGGTGCATGCAATGATTGGCGGTCTATAGCTTCTCTCTACAGTATAGTGCTCTACAGTATAGTGCGATACTACATGTCCTGTACTGCTCTTACATGTATTAGTGAGGTGCATGCAGTGATTTGTGAGATAGTATCCTCTCTACAGTACAGTGCGGTACTACATGTCCTGTACTGCTCTTACATGTATTAGTGAGGTGCATGCAGTGTTTGGCGGTCTAGTAGCGCCTCTCTTCAGTACAGTGTGGTACTACATGCCCTGTACTGCTGAGGTGCATGCAGTGACTAGTGGTCTATAGAGCCTCTCTACAGTACAGTGTGGTACTACATGTCCTGTACTGCTCTTACATGTATTAGTGAGGTGCATGCAGTGATTGCAGGTCTATAGCGCCTCTCTACAGTACAATGCACTACTAATTGTCCTGTACTGCTCTTACATGTATTAGTGAGGTGCATTCAATGATTGGTGGTCTATAGCACCTCTCTTCAGTACACTGTGGTACTACATGTTCTGTGCTGCTCTTACATGTGCCAGGTTGAGCGTCTCCCTTAGGAACCAGGTAAAGGCCCCATTTTCATTTTTCTGGTACATAGTCTATAAAGTACATGACCCAAAGAATTTCCAGTCTTCATCCCAGAAAGTGATTTCCAGCTTCCAGCAGCTCTCTCTGATGTTATATGGAAGGACGCGTGTTTTACATTATTTACAGTATTATGTTTATACGGTAACATCATCCCTGACTACTACATACACTATAGAAGCCCTGGTCTCCTGAATAGCATGATTGTCCAGAGAGCCAGGAAGCACCCCAAGAATCAGCTTCACCAGTTGGCTTCATGCACTCCAGTCCGACACTGGCCTTAGGGTGTCCAAACACTTTTCAAGATCTTTGCTTTCTGTCAATGATGGGAGCACTCTTTTACATCCACAGAGTACAAACACATCCTGATCATCCACAAAGTTTGTTACAGTCTTGTTACTCATCCTTGCAATATACGGCACAGCTGTGCGAGCCACACAGGAACAGCTGCTGTTTTATAATGAAAGCTTATGAACAAAGCTATGTGCACGGAGTAAATACAGCTGCGTGGTATTACAGATCCATTAGGCGCATAGGGAGACATGTAAGCAGGGGCGTCGCTAGGCTGTTTTATCCGAGGCAGAAGCCCCGGATAAAACTGCCTGTGCCCCGAACCTCGTCAGGCTCCAGGCTGCTGCTGCATGTATGAAAGGGTTTTTCACCCTTTCCTGGTGTGAAATGCGGCAAACATGAGTGGGCTGCGATGTGTAATGCACCAAATGAATGTGTGAGGTGCATTGTTCGCAAGACTCAACACTTTTTAATGTGCCTAACATTACGGGGTATTCTGGTGGTGTTCTAGGCCGTCGCACCACACTCGTAATATTAGACACATATATGAATGTGGTTCGGCAAAACTAGGCGCATTACTGCTCGGACAGGCAGACCTATCTCAATGTGCTCTGCCAGAGCCTGAGGAGTCGCAGTGAAGCTAGATTTGCCATTCGGGCAAAAAATGTCCAATATTTCTCAATTTACACCAGAACGATAATAAAAAGTAATTTATTATAATTATCAAACTATATAAAATGAAATTATTTAAATTAAAAAAATTATCATATAAAATTAATATTAAAATATATAATATCCCAAAAATAAAAAAAATATCTCCTATAAAATGTATTTACAATTAACAGAATCTAAAATACATTTTACATTAAATATCCCACTGATGTTCAGATTTTTTAATTTTTACTAGATTAAATTTGAAATTAATTTTTGCTGCTCTCATCCTTTATTCTACACACAACAGGTCTTGCTGGGTCCTGTGGTCCACCAAGGAAGATCATAGTTTCTATTCACTGACATGCTATTCTAATGACTTTTCTTTTATTTCCAGCCACCCTATATCCTTTATACATGTTTGGCGCATTACTTAGGGGCCTAAGTTCCATAATGCGCCAAACACACAGGCGAGGCGCGATGAACTTTACACACCATTTATGAAGGCACAAAAACCACTTTCACACATTTGGGCGCATTATACACTAAAAGAGAGATGCGATAATTCATTTTGAAGCGCCTTGCTTCATACATGTCACCCATAGTCTGTGCCGCCATATGGTGTCTCCAGGCAGCACTATGTCCTACCCTGGATGCAATACTACTAGGGATGAATACCTTTGTAATACAGCATGTGATTAAATATCCTGCAATCTACAGTGGTTACTCAAGTTACAATGGTCTCAAAATATAATATTATGGACATTGTATCTTGATATCACACTCCCCATACAATTTCACAAATGCTGCTGATGTGACTCATGTGATTAATGGAAGAAGCAACCAATTGTCATGAACATTTTATTTGTAAAACCTGTATTAGTGAGGTGCATGCAGTGATTGGTGGTCTATAGCGCCTCTCTACAGTACAGTGCGGTACTACATGTCCTGTACTGCTCTTACATGTATTAGTTAGGTTCATGAAGTGATTGGTGGTCTATTAGCGCATCTCTTTCAGTACAGTGCAGTTACTACATGTCCTGTACTGCTCTTACATGTATTAGTGAGGTGCATGCAGTGATTGGTGGTCTATAGCACCTCTCTACAATACAGTGCGATACTACATGTCCTGTACTGCTCTTACATGTATTAGTTAGGTGCATGCAGTGATTGGTGGTCTAGTAGCACCTCTCTACAGTACAGTGTGGTACTACATGCCCTGTACTGCTCTTACATGTATTAGTGAGGTGCATGCAGTGATTGGCAGTCTAATAGTGCCTCTCTACAGTACAGTGCAGTACTCTATGTCCTGTGCTGCTCTTATATGTATTAGAGATGTGTATGCAGTGATTGGCATCCTACTAGCTCCTTTCTACAGTACAGTGCGGTACTACATGTCCTGTACTGCTCTTACATGTATTAGTGAGGTGCATGCAGTGATTGGCGGTCTAGTAGCGTCTTTCTACAGTACAGTGTGGTACTACATGTCCTGTACTGCTCTTAAATGTATTTGTGCACTACATGCAGTGATTGGTGGTCTATAGCGCCTCTCTACAGTACAGTACAGTACTACATGTCCTGTACTGCTCTTACATGTATTGGTGAGGTGTATGCAGTGATTGGTCGGTCTATTAGCGCCTTTCTACAGTATAGTGTGATACTATATGTCCTGTACTGCTCTTACTTATATTAGTGAGGTGCATGCAGTGATTGGCATCCTACTAGCTCCTTTCTACAGTACAGTGCGGTATTACATGTCCTGTACTGCTCTTACATGTATTAGTGAGGTGCATGCAGTGATTGGCATCCTACTAGCTCCTTTCTACAGTACAGTGCGGTATTACATGTCCTGTACTGCTCTTACATGTATTAGTGAGGTGCATGCAGTGATTGGCATCCTACTAGCTCCTTTCCACAGTACAGTGCGGTACTACATGTCCTGTACTGCTCTTACATGTATTATTGAGGTGCATGCAGTGATTAGCGGTCTAGTAGCGTCTCTTTACAGTACAGTGCGGTACTAAATGTCCTGTACTGCTCTTACATGTATTAGTGAGGTGCATGCAGTGATTGGTGGGCTAGTAATGCCTCTCTACAGTACAGTGCGGTACTACATGTCCTGTGCTGCTCTTACATGTATTAGTGAGGTGCATGTAGTGATTGGTGGTCTATAGCTCCTCTCTACAGTACAGTGCGGTACTACATGTCCTGTACTGCTCTTACATGTTTTAGTTCGGTGCAGGCAGTTTTTGGTGGTGTAGTAGCGGCTCTTTACAGTACAGTCCGGTACTACATGTCCTGTAGTGCTCTTCCATGTATTAGTGAGGTATATGCAGTGATTGGTCAGTCTAGTAGCGCCTCTCTACAGTACAGTGTGGTACTATATGTCCTGTACTGTTCTTACATGTATTAGTGAAGTGCATGTAGTGATGGGTGGTCTATAGCTCCTCTCTACAGTACAGTGCGGTACTACATGTCCTGTACTGCTCTTACATGTATTAGTGAGGTGCAGGCAGTGATTGGTGGTGTAGTAGCGGCTCTTTACAGTACAGTCCGGTACTACATGTCCTGTACTGCTCTTCCATGTATTAGTGAGGTATATGCAGTGATTGGTCAGTCTAGTAGCGCCTCTCTACAGTATAGTGCGGTACTACATGTCCTGTACTGTTCTTACATGTATTAGTCAAGTGCATGCAGGGATTGGTGGTCTAGTAGCATCTCTCTGCAGTACAGTGCAGTACTAATTGTCCTGTACTGCTTTTACATGTATTACTGAGGTGCATGCAGTGATTGGTGGTCTAGTAGCGCCTCTCTACAGTACAGTGTGGAACTACATGTCCTGTACTGCTCTTACATGTATTAGTGAGGTGCATGCAGTTTATTTTCAGGTCTATGCTTCTCTCTACAGTATAGTGCGATACTACATGTCCTGTACTGCTCTTACATGTATTAGTGAGGTGAATGCAGTGATTGGTCGGTCTAGTAGCGCCTCTCTGCAGTACAGTGCGGTACTAATTGTCCTGTACTGCTCTTACATGTATTAGTGAGGTGCATGCAGTGATTGGTGGTCTAGTAGTGCCTCTCTACAGTACAGTGTGGAACTACATGTCCTGTACTGCTCTTACATGTATTATTGAGGTGCATGCAGTGATTGGAAGTCTATAGCGCCTCTCTACAGTATAGTGCGGTACTACATGTCCTGTAAATGCTCTTACATGTATTAGTTTAGGTGCATGCAGTGATTGGTGGTCTAGTAGCGTCTCTGTTTCAGTACAGTGCGTACTAAAATGTCCTGTACTGCTCTTACATGTATTAGTGAGGTGCATGCAGTGATTGGAGGTCTATAGTGCCTCTCTACAGTACAGTGCGGTACAACATGTCCTGTGCTGCTCTTATATGTATTAGTGAGGTGTATGCAGTGATTGGTGGTCTAGTAGCACCTCTCTACAGTACAGTGTGATACTACATGTCCTGTACTGTTGTTACATGAATTAATGAGGTGCATGCAGTGATTGGTGGTCTATAGCGCTTCTCCACAGTACAGTGCAGTACTACATGTCC
This sequence comes from Phyllomedusa bahiana, assembly GCA_025379985.1. NCBI lineage: Eukaryota > Metazoa > Chordata > Amphibia > Anura > Hylidae > Phyllomedusa > Phyllomedusa bahiana. The sequence goes on along the minus strand of JAODAL010078899.1, from coordinate 1,384 downwards.
TGTGCTGCTCTTATATGTATTAGTGAGGTGCATGCAGTGATTGGTGGTCTAGTAGCGCCTCTCTACAGTACAGTGCAGTACTACATGTGCTGTACTGCTCTTACATGTATTAGTGAGGTGCATGCAGGGATTGGTGGCCTAGTAGCATCTCTCTATAGTACAGTGCGGTACTACCTGTCCTGTACTGCTATTACATGTATTAGTGAGGAGCATACAGTGGTTGGCGGTCTATAGCACCTCTCTACAGTAAAGTTCGGTACTACATGTCCTGTACTCCTGTTAGTGAGGGCACCCCTGGGCATAGTAGGACTCGGGTTGCTTTACAGAGATAAATGCAAAAAACGAGAGACAGAATGCAAGATGCATATGTAGCCCAAGGGCCCCAGGAATCAACTCCACTGGTGGGTCCAAGGCACCCCAGTCCCCATTTTCTTTTTTTCTGGTATGTTGTGTAGAAAGCACATGAGAAGCTCCTTTTTTTCAACATAGAAAATTATTTCAAGCTCCCAGCTGCTCTTTCTCATGTGTAGTGTGCAGGAGTTGGTGGTCCAGTACACTACTAAAGCATTAAAAGATTTCATAGGATTTTATAATGTGAGAAGCTATTTGTTTTTCTCTCTCACTGTATTAGGAATGTTCTAGAATTGACCTTTTGTTCATCCTTGTGTGCAGCCAAGAGCTACTGAGCATGTCTGTGAGTCATGTCCAGGTGTGAGATGTTGGAGAAATGTATCCATTTGCAAGTACTCAAGGTCTTGACGGGAGTAGCCATAGCAACACCACAGGGTGGAGTCAGATTAGAAAGTTATAAAAGATAGGAACACTTATTAATCTGGGTCTTTCCAGGTGAGCTTGCCTCTCCACGGGTCATCAAGGGCACCTCAACCTCCAATTTAACGCACGGGTGGTCGAGGGAGAGACCACCTGAAAGAGTGTGCCCCGCGAGAATGACTACCACTACCATCATTTAAGTGCATACTCCCTCTTCACTGGTGCTGGGTGCTTGGTGAGCTTGAGAGGTGCAGATGAGCGCGGTACTAGCCACCATGACAAGGGTGCCCACAGCAACCGCTCCTGCCTCCCTCTCCTCTGCCTCCCCTTGCTTCTCCGTTTCACCACAGATGTTATGTGGAAGGACTTGCTTTATTTGTATTAGTTATCTGCTTCAATCAACAACCTTCCCAATGTCTTGGAATTATAAACTAAAGCTACTATCCCACAAAGAAAAACTAATTCCTACATAATTAAATTTATAAATTTTCCCTTTAAAAAACTTTATTTAAAAAAAAACATTTTTTAAAAAAAATCCCAATTTAAAAAAACCCCCTAAAAAAGAATTCCCAAAAAAAAAAGGGGAACCCCCCAAATATAAACCCCACTTTTA
>JAODAL010078898.1:0-12758 GCA_025379985.1 Phyllomedusa bahiana | reverse complement strand
GCCAGTCGAGAGGAAATTACACGATTGGCGACCGGAGCTACTGGCCATCAAATTGGCCCTGGAGGCAGTGGCGTTAATCTGCTGGAGGGTGCCCGTTTTCCCATCCGTATCTACTGGACCACAAGAACCTCCAATATCTGCAGACTGCTCAGCGAACTTAACCCACGCCAGGCCAGGTGGTCGCTCTTCTTCTCCCGGTTCGACTTTCAGATCCATTCAGGACCGGTGAAGAATGTGAGAGCTGATGCCCTCTCCCGTGCTTCCGACGTGGTGGGTGAAGAGACCTCTCCTGAACACATCATCCCCCCAGAACGTCTCATCTCAGCTGCTCCAGTGGACCTCCGGAAGTTACCTTGACAACGGCACCAGCTTTACCCCGTGCATCCACGTCACTTCCTGCCAGAATGTGTTTCCTTGCATTGAGCTTAAGTCATTTCCGCTATTTGGAACGCAAGCTCTTCCGGTTTTGTTCTACCGGTCTATTGCACGAGGAACGCCATTCTGACGGTAGGTGTCATACATTTTACAGGTACGTGCAAATAAACGCTACTAATTGGATTGTTTTGGGCATTGTAGACAATTTTAATTGGATAATTGTTGTTTTTAATGCACTATAAGAGGGTGTTACTAACATCTAAATTGCAGCTAAGACTAAGGGCTGTATTTGGCCCGAAACGCGTCAGCTCGCCACCCCTCTGGTCGTCCCTCTTGTACACATCTTTCGTTTGTTTGTGGCATTTTCTACTTGTCGTTGTTCTTCAATAAATGGACTTTGTATCTTAGCAACATTCTTGGTGCCAATCCATCCTTTACTCTACTAACAAAGTGTTGTGCGTCGCATGGACCGCGGATTTGAGCACATGGTTGCTATGGATCAACACTGATTGCTGCCGAACAACGATGTCGAGGTGAGCTGGTTTCGTTTGTTTTCTATATGCTATATCCCATGGTTATATACCGTGCTCCCTCTTGATAAACGTATGCTGCAGTAAGAAATCTAAAGTTTTGTGGATAAGATAAACGCAGTGCTGCAGTCTTCTATAACAATGGCCTATGCACAAGGCAGAGATGAAAAAGCAGCGGCTGTGTTCCAAAGGAAAAAGGGAATTGACCAGAGGGGGATGGACTTTTGTAATGCATTAAAGTCATATGAAAAGCTGATGGCACAAGAAATGCGTATTTGGTGGGATGTAACTACACTGCGTAATTATTTGAAACAAAACATGATACCTAGAGGACTTCGCATCAAAAAAATTCCTACTACTATTTACTCAGAAGAGTTTGTTACCCAGTGGAACCAGATCCTCAGCTCTTGTTCTATACAGTTGATGGAACTAATTACCCAACATGAAGATATCAAGTTGGCAGAGATTTCTACAAATATGAAAAAGTTGGAACAGGAAGTTGAATCCTTCAAAGAGATTACAACCTTCGAAGATGATTTACAACAAGTCAAGAATAAAATCACCAAACTGGAGGAAATGATTATGGCAATGTAACGGTGCGGCGCTGACAGACGTATGCCGAGGCGCCGACCGCCGACATCCGGGTGTGGATCCTCTGTGATCACCGCAGGCGAGGTGGTAGCTGGAGGACCACGCAGGGATGGAGTCTAAGGGGCCCCTGGTCTTCGCCAGAGCCCGCCGCCAAAGCGGGATGGACTTGGCTGCGGGACCCCAGGTCACTACCCCTGACGTGGCTACCTGCGGTGACAGCCTGGTTTCCGGACTTGACCACTTGTACTGAGGAGAACTCAGACTGCTGGGACCCCTGCACAGGGAGCCCCAGCAGAGACATGGCAGGCACGGACAGGCCGACGGTCCAAGGCAGGGACCGCGGCATGAACCGGACTGTACCCCCCCTCAAAGCCCCCTCCTCCCCTCCAAATCACAGAATGGCATTCCACATAGGCCAGGGCCCGCAACTTCTACGGGGGCAACCCCAAAACCAAGTACAGGCTGTATAATAGCCAGTATAGGGTTAACCTAGAAACGGAGGTGCATGGAACAAGCGGGGCACTAGGCAAAATGGAGAGTGAACTCAGGGCGGGGGGCCGTAAGCCACGGGGACTCAGAAGGCTCAGGGCGGACCGTAAGCCACGGGGACTCAGAAGGCTCAGGGCGGGACCGTAAGCCACGGGGACTCAGAAGGCTCAGGGCGGGACCGTAAGCCACGGGGACTCAGAAGGCTCAGGGCGGGACCGTAAGCCACGGGGACTCAGAAGGCTCAGGGCTGGACCATGAGCTAGGCCAAACGTAAGCTCTGGGCTGGACCATGAGCTAGGCCAAACGGAAGCTCTGGGCTGGACCATGAGCTAGGCCAAACGTAAGCTCTGGGCTCGACCATGAGCTAGGCCAAACGTAAGCTCTGGGCTGGACCATGAGCTAGGCCAAACGTAAGCTCTTGGGCTGGACCGTGAGCTAGGCCAAACATAAGCTCTGGGCTGGACCGTGAGCTAGGCCAAACGTAAGCTCTGGGGCTGGACCGTGAGCTAGGCCAAACGTAAGCTCTGGGCTGGACCGTGAGCTAGGCCAAACGTAATCTCTGGGCTGGACCGTGAGCTAGGCCAAACGTAAGCACTGGGCTGGACCGTGAGCTAGGCCAAACGTAAGCACTGGGCTGGACCGTGAGCTAGGCCAAACGTAAGCTCTGGGCTGGACCGTGAGCTAGGCCACGGGTGCAGACACTCTAGACGAGGGCAGGGTCACCCCGGCGGGATCCATGGTCAGTTCATACTGTAACGGTGCGGCGCTGACAGACGTATGCCGAGGCGCCGACCGCCGACATCCGGGTGTGGATCCTCTGTGATCACCGCAGGCGAGGTGGTAGCTGGAGGACCACGCCAGGGAGTGGAGTCTAAGGGCCCCTGGTTTTCGCCAGAGCCCCCCCGCAAAGGGGGATGGAGGGCCCCTGCGGGACCCCCAGGTCATACCCCTGACGTGGCATTTTGCGGGACGCCGGGTACAGGACGGGAAACCGGGAACATAGGAGAACACGACTGGGGGCCCCCTGCACGGGGGAGCCCCAGCAGAGACATGGCGGCACGCGGCCAGGCCCAAGCAGGCCCGCGGCATGAACCGTGACAGGCAAGCAAAAAATCAAAATTTGTCGGGATACAAACGACTTGAACAAAAACCAGGGTTTTGAATGGGGAGGAGAACCCTGGAAAGGGTTCCACATTCTATTCTGAAAGCCAAGATGGAGAAAAACAGCTGGAGAAAAAAAAAATACAGAAAAAGAGTAGTTTCAGCTCTGTGGAATTTCCCCTTCAGGTGGGGAAGAAAAACAGGGAATTGGGGGAATCCAAACCCTTTTAAAAGGATTCTTACAAAAACACCTCCCATAATTTATCTATTCAAACAACCAAAAAACCCCCAAAAAAACAAAAACCCGGCAAAAAACGCTAGAAGGGGAGGACGACGACATAAATACAAAAAAAAAGGAACGAATGAAAATCAGGAAGAACAAATAACATCTCTTGGAAGTACTACTTTTGATGTTCTGAATCTGTCCTCCCCCAAATTTCTATCACAGGATCAATGTCGGTCTTGTCCCTGGGACTAAACTTCGGGTTTAAAAGAAAACCTGGATTTCTTTTCAACTTTAAAAAGACATTAAACAGGTTAAATTCGATCATTAACTCTACGTCGACTTTTTTTGGGAAAATCAAGAAAACCATCCAGAGTAGACATCTGTCCTCCAGACAATGAATACAATGCTCTTTCTTTTCAGGAACAATTGTCCCTTCTCTGTCTACAGGAGTTGGCACAGGAAACTAAGAAAGTCGAAGAGACACATGTAACTCAGATTAGATTGGGTAATAAGGCTTTCTATCCGGTACAGTCGAGAACAGATGCCATGGAACGTTTCCAAATGTTGATCGAACGCGATCTTCGAGCTATTGCCAGCTCTGTTCCCCCCAAATCCAACCACCTGAACCTCAGTGTGATACAACGTAAAGTTTTTATATGACTTACAAAATAACAAAGACATTGTGGTCAGGATGGGGGGACAGGGGGGGGGGGAACAGTAGTTGTGATGAATGTACACGATTATGATACATCAATGCTACATATGTTACAAGACACGTCCACGTATCTCAAGTTAAGTAGTGATCCTACTGTTAAATTTTTCTGTGAGATGCAGAGCATATTGGAGGAAGGTTTGTCCTTGGGGGCCCTTACCCGGAGACAGTCGGACGCTTTATTAGTTGAACCATCCTTTATGCCCATATTATATGGGCTACCTAAAATTCACAAAAGCAGAGTTTTCACCTCCGATGCGTCCGATTGTCTCTGGAATTGGGTCCCTCTTGGAGCGTTTTTGTCAATGGCTAGATTCTTACTTCAACCCCTTTTAGTGCAGCGGGTACCAGGATACCTTAGGGACACTAAAGATGTTTTATGTAATTTACAACACAAAATCTGGGAAGCCGATATGAGTTGGTTAACTTGTGATTTGGGGCCCATTGTATACCAGCATTCCTCAGTACATAGCACTAACTGCATTGCAATACCATTTAGAAAATTTTAGTAAATACTCTACAGATTTAATAAAATTTTATAAACTCATGGTTACCGATTTTTTAATGCATCAAAATTATTTTACATATGGTGGTTCCATCTATCTAAAAACTAGGGGGTCTCAATGGGCGCTAAATATTCCCCTTCATTGGCCAATCTACCGTTGCATGGTGGGAGAGCCAATATATTTTTTCCGAGTCTAATCCATTTGTTGAATATATTGAGTGGTCGGCAGGTACAATCGACGATCTCCTCCTAATTTTGGAGGGGTGATGGGGCTTGCCGTACACTCTTTCATATATTATTTAAATAACAAAACCCCTAAATTTGAGATTTACCCATCAAATTCATAATGTCTCTATTACGTTTTTGGATCTGAAACTCACAGGTCTTTCCAACCAAGTAATCGTGTTTCCCAAACCTTCCGCAAATCCACCAGCGGTAATAGATTTTAAACACTACAATAGTTTTCATACTAATCATACGAAAAATCCATACCGGTGGGAGGAAACTCACGAGGGCGAAACGAAACTGTAGCCTTTCGTGTGATTATGCTATTGAAAAAAACAGCTATAAACAATAGATAAAAGCTAGAGGCTACCCGGACTGGGTAATGAAGAGGCAGAAACAAATTGTGGACAAACGTTCTAGGAGAACTTATTGGCTCCCAAAAATCATAAAAACAATTCTAGAGATCTTGCAAAATGGGGCAAATGTAACTGCAAAAGGGGGCGGTACTGGTATTAGACTATAGTCATCAATTTAACATCATAAAAAAAGTTATAGAGAAATATTTGCCCATTTTGCAAGAGGATGCAATTCTAGACTCCGGGGCTACAAAACGGGTGCCACATAGTGGCTAGAAAGCCTAAGACTATGAGTGATATTTTATCACCACGTCTGTCACCCTCCTTCAAATATAAACCCCAAATGGTTGCGTTTTTTTAAAGGTTTTCTTTAGGTGTGGCTTCCATCCCTGCAAAACCTGCGGTTTTGCATTGGCTAGTTCAAATTTTTTCAAATTCGGACCATACAAAAACTTTTGAAATTAAGAGCTATATCAATTGTAATTCCCACCATGTGGGTTTAAAATTTTAGTTGTGCACCCCTGTGTAACCTTATTTATGTCGGGAGCACAATCGCAGGCTGAAGGTACGCTTTTTGGAACACCTTAATGATTTTAAATAATCCAAACCGGTCCAACAAATCTAAAGTAGCACAACATTTTGTTTGGGAAAGCCATGGATCCCCGACAAAAGGATTGCAAGTTATTAGCTATAGAAATGATACGTAAACCTGCCCGAGGTGGCGATTGGGAATATCTCGTTAGAAAATAGAGAAGCTTATTGGATTCTTGTTCTCCATACCAATCGTCCCCAGGTCTTAATGTACGCAGGGAAATTTAAAGTTCCATCATTAGGTTAGTATTATTGTTATAATCAATTGAGTCACCCCGCCATAAAAATTTCTTATGCTATTTGACCATCAGCTAAATTACAATCACAATAAATCTAAACACAAAACAAAAACTAAAAAATACTAAACAATGCATTTAATAATGGATGGGATCGGAAGTATTTTTAAAATATCTCTATAAGCATATAATGTTCTAGAAGTATTGAATTTGCGATTGAGATCAACAGCAAGATTAAATATAGATCCAATACAAAGCATTGTAGTATATATGTTGTGTTATAGTTACTAAACAGGTGCTCAAACTCTCCATAGTGAATTCCATCAGGCGCCAGTCTTTGCCTTGTTTTGTTTTATTTTTGTTTTGTCTCGGCATTTTCCATCATCCGCGTTATGACCGTTACCTATGAGGTGCTTTCGGGGTAATTTGCGGTTTGCCATTGATTACATTTCTATAACAATATATTCATGTAACTTTATATTACATACATTAATAAGTTACCTTGACAACGGCAAACCAGCTTTAAACCCCCCGCATCCACGTCACTTCCTGCCAGAATGTGTTTCCTTGCATTGAGCTTAATCATTTCGCTATTTGGAACGCAAGCTCTTCCGGTTTTGTTATACCGGTTTTATTGCACGAGGAACGCCATTCTGACGGAGGTGTCATACATTTTTTCAGGTACGTGCAAATAAACGCTACTAATTGGATTGTTTTGGGCATTGTAGACAATTTTAATTGGATAATTGTTGTTTTTAATGCTCTATAAGAGGGTGGTTTCTAACATCTAAATTGCAGCTAAGACAAGGGCTGTATTTGGCCCGAAACGCGTCAGCTCGCCACCCCTCTGGTCGTCTCTTGTACACATCTTTTTGTTTGTTTTGTGGCATTTTCTACTTGTCGTTGTTTCAATAAATGGACTTTATATCTGAGCAACATTCTGGGTGCCAATCCATCCTTTACTCTACTAACAAAGTGTTGTGCGTTGCATGGAACGCGGATTTGAGCACATGGTTGCTATGGATCAACACTGATTGCTGCCGAACAACGATGTCGAGGTGAGCTGGTTTCGTTTGTTTCCTATATGTTAGACCTCCGGAAGGTCCCTCCCTTTGGAAGGACTTTTTGTGCGTCCTGCTCTCCGCAGACGTATCTTGAAAATGGGGACATTGCTCATTAGTGTGGCTGGCCATCCCGGCCCCCCGAAGAACCTTCCACCTGATATCCCGGTTCTATTGGTGGCCAGAGCTGGAGAAGGTATCAAGGACTTCGTTGCGTCTTGCGACTCCTGTGCCCGGAACAAGACGCCACGTCACAAGCCGGCGGCCTACTTCAGCCACTTCCCGTTCCCACTCAACCCTGGACCAACATTTCGTTTGGACTTTAAAATCCGACCTCCCTCCGTCGTTGGCAACCCCCTTTATCGGGGTTTGGATTATTGATCGCTTTTCCAAAATGGCGCACCCCCCGCCCCCCCCCCTTTTTTCCCCAAGGGTCTCCCCACCCCTCCCTTTACGGGTTATTCCCCCTTCCCCCCAGTCCCCCCCCGGCTCCAGGGGACTCCCCCCAGCCAAATTGTCTGGGGCCCGGGGAGTTCCCAATTTTGTCTCCGGTTTTTTTGGGAGCTCTGGCAAACCAATCAATTGAAGCTGACCCCCCTTTCCCCGGCCCATCCCCCCCAAAGCCAAACCCCCCCCCCCCCCCCCCCCCCCCCCCCCGGGCCCAGGTGGAGAGGGAAACCCCCCCAAAGTCCTGGGTTGTTTCCTTTCGTCATTTGTCTGGGCACGCCAAGATGATTGGGCAAAATTTAATCCCGTGGGGGGAGTTCCCCTATAATTTCCCTTGAGTCCGAGTCCCCCAGGGGCCCCCCCCCCCTTCTCCCCCACCCGGGTTGGGGTTTCCCCCTCCCCCCCCCCCCCTTCCCCCCCTTCCCCCCCCAAAAACCCTTTCCCTTCCGGGGTTTCCCGGGGGGGGGGACGCACGGGTTCAAAGACATAAAGGGCCCCATTTTGGTCCCAGCCCCTTTCGGTGGTGGCCTTGGGGGTGCGGTCCGGGCGCTGAGGGGTCTCCAGGGGAAAAAAACCCCCCCCCCCCCGGGGAAAAATTTCCCCTTCCTCCGGTTTTTCCCCCCAAGGTGAAAAAGGGGTGGCCCCCCCCATTTTTGATTTTCCCCCCGTTTAAAGTTTGAGGGCCCCCCCCCAACAAATGGGCCCCCCTTTTGGCCCCGGGGACCCTTTTGGGGTTTTCCACCCCTGCTTTCCCTCCGGTAGATAAAATTCCCCCCTACCCCCCCCCCCCCCCACCCCCCCGATGAAAACCCCCAAACCCGGGGTTTATGTCCTCCTTTTTGGGAAACCTTTTGGCCCCTTAACCTTTTTTCCCCGGGAAGGCCCGCTCCTTTCTGTTGTGGCTGATGCGCCCAATGTTTTCGGGTCAAGGAGATTCGGGGCTGAGAAAAAACTGGGGGGAAAACCCGTTATTCTTGAGGGGACGGGAAAGGGGTTCGGGGGAAGAGGGGTTTCCGGGGAGCCGGAGGGAAAAACATCCTGAAACCCCCGGGGTCTAACCCCGAGATTTCCCCAATCCAAAAGGGAGGGGGGGGGGCCAAAGGGGGGGGGGTTACTGTCACGGAGGCCCTGCGCCCAAATGCCCCGGGTCGAAGGCCCGGCCCCCAGGGCTCCTTGCCCCCGAGCGGGGCCCCGTCCCAAAAAAGGGTCGGGTTCGGGCCCCTTTTGGCCCCCTTTCCCCGTCCCCCCCGGCATGCATTTTACCCGGCCCCCCTTCCCTGGCTCAGGTTTGCTTCCGTGCCCCCCCTTTTTCGGGGGGTAGCCCCCCCCCATAAAAGGCGCGCCCCGGTTTTTTTAAATTTAAAGGGGCGTGCGCCGGGTAATTGGTTCATTGCGGGAAACTTCCCATTTAGTCCGGTCACTTCCTCCCGCCCCTCCCCGGTTTCCTTGGGGTTCATTCCCCTGGTGAAAGTGTTCTTGGGGGTTTCCCAGTTTTGCCTTCCTGTTTTACCGACCCTCTGCTACGTTACCGTCTACGAACCTTGCCACCTGCCCCGGCCCCACCTGCTTGTCTACCTTTCCACAAACCCCAAAACCCCGCCTGTCCTGACCTTTTGGTCTGTCCTCGATTTAACGAGCCCCCCTTTGCCTTTCCTGTCCCTCGCCACCCTTGGCCGAGCAGGAAAGCCCCCCAGGGTAGTTACCGGTGGGCAGGGAGTAGGGGCCATCCCGCTTTCGGGGGGTTGGGAAAAGGGGGGGATTAGAAACCCCCGGAAGGGGTTTTGCCAGGCGGTGGTAGGGCAACCCCCAGCCGACAGAGGGTGAAAAGGGGGGAGGGGAAGTTTGGGGAAGGGAAAAAAGTGAAACAAAGGTAGTAGAAAAGGTTATAAAAGGCCCAAGGTTGGGAAAAAAGGGTTTTCAAAATTGTTTTGAACGGGAAAGGGAGGGAGAGCCCCAATGGTTTGGGGAGATTTCCCGAGTTCGTTTGGTTGAAAAAGGAGAAGCTGGGAAAAAGGGGGAAAAAGGTTAAGGGGTTTAGGAAAAGAGGAGAAGGGTTCCGGAGGGGCAGGAAAAAAAGCCGGAGGGGAAAAAAAGGGGGAAATTGGGGAGAAATTGAGGAGGGGAGGGGGGTCATGAAGAGCCCTTTTAAGGGCATGGTTTGTAGCTTGAAATTAATTTGCTGGGCAAAAGGGGAAACCAGTGAAAAGGGGTTGGGCAGAGGGGAGAGGCAGGGAGGGGGTGGGGGGAGAGAGGTTTGGAAAAAGACGGGGAGCCCGGGGTTAAGGGGTGGATTGGAGGGGAGCGAGGGAAACTGCTGGGAGGGCCCCAGAGAAGGTGTTGCAGTAGTCTAGGCGGGAGGTGACAAGGGCCCTGGACCCGGGATTTTGGGGAGTTTATGTTGAGGAATGAGGGCCGGGATGCGGGGGAGATGTTTTTAAGGGGGAGGCAGAGGCAGAGGTAAGGGTTTTTGGGGGTGTGGGGGTTTGGGAAAAAAAAAGAGCGGAAATTAGGATTACCCCAAGGCAGCGGACTTTCGGAACAGGCGAGAGTGTAGAGCGTTGATGAGAAAGAAAAAAAGGGGAACAGGGGAGAGGGTTTTGGTTGGACGGTGGAAAAATTTATGTTTTTGGTTTTTTCCCCTTTAGTTTTAGGAGACGTGATGAGAAAAGGGGAAATGGGGAAGACGTCGGGATCCTGGGGGGAAGTAGAGAAAATGGACATTTGGGCCGGGTGTACAGTTGGGTATCGTAAACATAAAAGGTGGTAATGAAAAGCCGTGTGATGCTATTTGGGTTTACCGAGGCCAAGGGGTTTTTTTTAAAAAGAGAAGGTAAAGGAACCCCGGGGCTGAGCCCTGGGGGGACACCAACAGAGAGGGGGCCCGGGGGAGGAGGTTTGGGGCGGGGAAAGAGAGACGCTGAAAGGGCCGATCAGTTAGGTAAAAGGGGGTTTCCCGCAAAGGCCAATGGTTTTAAATTAAAAGGGGCTTTAATAATAAGGGGTTAAAACAAGTTAAATTTTTTTTGTTTCCCAACTTGGGGGTAGAAGCTGGCTTTCCCCATGTTAACAATTGGGAAATTGGTTTTTACACCCGCTTTTAATGGTGTCGTTTTTAAGCACCCTTTTTAGCACATACTTCTCCACAAATACGCTCCAAAATACATGCCGCAAATACGTTGTTTCAACATACCCTTATTTTCACATCTGCAGTGTGCAGCCGGTGCTAGCAGAGATACTCCATCTTATGCATGAACTTTCCCCCTTGCCCCACCCAAACCCGCTTTCCCAATTGACAGTTTTCCAAAAACTTAATTTTTTGAATATGGAGGGAAAATTGTAAAACGGGTATAGGTGGCAGGGACTAGCAGCTGCTTGTGAATATTGTGGACCCCATTTTTGTTGCATCCCGGGGCTGCATGTTGCAGATATGAAAATACCCAATAAAATGGCCTTTAAATTTACATTTCCACTGGGAACCGGGGGTTTTTATGTACCATAAAATTTAAAGCTTCTTTTCATATATCCCAAATCCAGTGTTGGTATGGAATGCTCTTATGAGTAGAGGGTTTTTTTCAGTGTTTTTTGACAAAGGAATTAAAGGGGTCTGCTGAGGTATTTATAGAATAGTGGTTATAGTTTTTGTCACGGATTTCCCCTGCCACCCTCCCCCGGTTTTGGGGCGTATCCTCCCCACTCCCCGTGCCGCGTTCGCCCCATTTGGGTCCGGGCACGCTCTTTCCCTCCCCCGGGTTTCCCGCAACTTCCCCCGGCCAACCCCAAACCTGCTGCAGTCTCGTCCCCACGGAGCAGTGTTCTTTTAAAGCGCCGAGCCCCCGGTAATTTCTGTTGCCGGCGCTGCCCCTATTTAAGCCTGCCTCTTCCCGGGTTCCCCTGCCGGATTTAGTGCCAATTGCCTATGGAAAATCGTTCCGGTCTTGTTTTTATTACTTTTTACCGCCTTTTGCCCCCGTCCCTCACCACGATTTTGCCGCCCCCCTGACCTTCCTGCCGTCCCCATACGGCCTCCCCTTCCCGCTACCCCGGTGCCTCTGCAAGAAGTCACGTCAGAGGTAGGCCGGTAGACTCCCCCCGCAGCAAGCCCCATCTCGCTTTGGGGCGGGCTCGGGGTGAAAACCCGGGCCCTATTTAAATTTCCACTCCCTGGGGGGTTTTTCCCGAATCCTACCTCCAACCCGTGCAGTTATTCTGGGACTAGATTAAACTTGATAGATACTGATAGTATTGTGAGGAAATAAAAGATAAGAAAAATAGGATCCAACTTATTGTTTTTAGTTTGTGTATCCTTGTAGCTATGGAGACCAAATCATGTCAACTTGTGGAGCACCAAAAATAAGGACCAGGGATGGAACAAGATTATACGAATAGCTCCTCTTTGATACCTACCAGTTCTCAGACACTCACATTGGTATGGAATTGACTGAACGCCTTCTGGTTATTCTGAGAAGTTGGGTGAAGATAGCATGTTTTTAATTAGATTCATTACAATGAAAGAGTATATTTCACTAAAACTGTGTTTTTTTTGGGGGGGTTTTTTAATTGATTTAGAGAAAAACAGGGATTAAGAAAAAAAGAAAAGATGCAGAGATAAAGTTTAGCTCCATGTACATCTGGATACAGAAAATTACAGTATGATAAAAATACATTGCAATTTAAATACAAGTATTTAATACAAATAAACAAATTGTATTAATTTACAGTGAGGTACAATACTTAAAGGGGTTGTCACTCATCGATTTATCTGACCAGTCCCTTTTTTTCCGGGTTTAATTTTTTAAATTTATTGTTTATGGCTACACTGGCTGCGTGATGAGTGCTGAGGACACCAGGTCTTACTATAAACCAGCACTGGCGCCCTTTAGGAAAGATCAAAAAGATCTGGTAGCTATAGCGATATGAGAAACTGTTTCGCCAAATTTAAGAGGGAATATTGGGTAGGTGGGGCACTCCAATTGACACATATTTTTTGCAAGATTTTTAACATAAAAATCAATCCTTGTAGCGAGACAACCCCTTTAATACAGATAAACAGATTATATTAATATACAGTGGGGCAAAGTACTTATTTCAAAAAAAAGATTTTTAATAGCAGTGGGTACAGTCAAATACAAAGAAACAGATTGAATCATTAAAACGAACTGGTTCTAATTAAAGAAAAAAATTGTTAATGTACAGTGGGGGGCACATACTTAATACAAAGAAAAAAATTGTATCATATGCATAACACTTACCTTATAAAGAAAAAATTATTAGTTTCATGAGGTACCATGCTTAATACAAATAAACAGATTGTTT
>JAODAL010078897.1:0-12759 GCA_025379985.1 Phyllomedusa bahiana | reverse complement strand
TACCTGGGACACCCAATGTATTTTACCCAATACAGGGGGGTAATTTATTTATTATTACAGGCGGCATATATCTCTATAATGACAGAGCTTATTACATATGTATATTATACACATGTATAATGCTGACCCACAGAGCTGACAATCAGTCACATTACCCCATACGATAACAACAACGTGACGGAAGTCTCAATCCGGTTTCAGCACAGCTATGCGCCGCAAGTGAATCCTCCACCCAGTAACTCGTATAAACACTCACTTTATTGCAGACTTTAAAAGACAGCTAACTGACAAAACACACGTAGCGTGACAAGACTGACGCGTTTCGGGCTCGGAAGCCCTTGTTCACAGTAAATTCTTCAAGTGTTGCTGTCATATATAAAACAAATAACAACCAATAAAATTCAAAGATTGCATACACGTAACTAAAGTCAATAGAAAGACAAAAACCCCGGAACGGTGGAGAGGAACACGGTAACCTGTATAGCATAATATGCATGAATAAAGCTTACGTCTATATTCATGACAAGACTGGGCAAAAAACCTATATCTATGATATGAATAGCCGCACTCAATGTATGGTTTCAGATTACTAAATTCAATGTATGTATAGAAGGTCCGTGCGGTAATTCATCCCCTCCGGTACACGTGTACCTAATTTTAGGATCCAGAACGCTTCCTTCTGTCTAAGTTTTAATTTACCCAGTTACCGCCCCTGTATGGACGGGTAATGTGTTCGATAGCATAAAATTTAAAGCTAGAGAGGTTTCCTTGGTGGTACTCTAAAAAATGTCTAGCAGCGCCCGTCATTTGACCCTGTTGGTTTTTTTTGGAATGAATGTGTTCTGTTTTACGGTTTTTTAGCTTGCGTATAGTTCGTCCGACGTACTTACTCTGGCAACAAGTACATTCTATAATATAAATAACATGGGTACTGTTACAATTAAGAAATTGATTGTTTTTTATAATTGCTCAAATTTTTTGTGTCGGTGAAGCTAGCAGTTTTGGCAGCATGCTTACAATTTGCCGCACTGACTGCCTCAATAGAAAAAAACCTTTTTGTGAAAGCCAGGTTTTACCCAGGTTTTTGGAATTGCCAAAGAAAGTACTGGGAGATATAATGTCCCCTTTGGGTATTGGCTTTTTCTAGGAATGCATTCTATACCCCTATCCAAAATTTTTGACAGCGTATCATCTTGTCTCAGGATGTTTAGATTTTTTAGGAAGATTTTTTTGATATCCCAAAAATTCTTACTGTACTTGGTAGAAAAAACTATCTTATTGGCAATAGAATTCTTGCCTTGTTGTAATTGGGTTGCTTTAGTAGGTTCTAGCAATTGTTCCTGTGTTTTATGGTGAATTTTTTGTTTGGCTATATCCAAGTTTTTATTGTTGTATCCCCTCTGTTTTAGTCTCAAGTCTATAATTCTTTCTGCTTTTTCATAGTCTTGTGTCAATGTACAGATCCTCTTGGCCCTCACATATTCCCCATAGGGTATGGCTTTGATAGTATGTGGCGACTGGCAGCTATTGGCTTTTAAAATGGAGTTACCTGTATTGGGCTTACGATATAACATGGTAGTGATGATACCTAAGTCAATATTGCCCCTGAGATATACATCCAAAAAGGAAATAGCATTTTTATCCCATACTCCTGTAAAGCGTAGATTAAAAGAGTTATCATTGATATATTCAAAGAAAAGCCGTATGAGCGCTACATCGCGACCCCAAATAATTAGGAGGTCGTCGATGTAGAGCCCATACCATACCATTGCATCTGCAAAGGGGTTATTAACAGGGGTTATTAAGGGGTTATTAAGGGGTGAGATTGGTCAATGAGGGCGAAAAAGTAGCCCCCATAGGAGCACCCACCAGCTGTAGGTAGAAACTATTTTCAAATTTGAAATAGTTACTACCTAGGAGAAATTCTATAGCCAATAAAAATAAATTCCTGCGTTTCTTCAGTGTATTTTACACTGCTGTTTTAGAAAAAACTTTTACCACTATTAAAGCAATATTGTGTGTAATATTTGGGAATATAAGCTCTCAAACCCAAAGCTAATCCAAGTGTAATCTTTGTTCCATGGTTTTTCAGATAACATTTTTAATAATGCTTTAGTATCTTTAATATAGCCCGGTATTTTTTGCACGATAGGTTGTAAAAATTTGTCCACAAATGTACTTAATCTTTCCCCTAGGGAATTATTACCCGAAAAAATTGGTCTAAGGGTAGGTGGAAATACATTTTTGTGAACCTTAGGGGCTCCGTAAAAAATAGGGACCACTGGTTCATTGCCTAATAGAAACGTTTTTTGCTTCTCTGATAATACTCCCTGGTTTCGACCATAATTTCAGCATCCAAAACCACTGTTGCTCCGCCCTTGTCCGCTCTTTTGATAACTAAGTTTTTATTATTTTTGAGCTCTTTAATGGCTTTTGATTGGGACCATGTGAGATTTTGTTTGTATTTCTTTTGCTTGGAATTGATTCTTTTGATATTATTTTTTTCATCTAGTTTCATGAGATCACATTCCATAGCATACTGGAAGCTGTCTAATGCTGATACTCTAGCTTTCAAAGGATAAAAGTCAGGGTTAGGTGTATGTTGTTGTTGGTTGCCTGCATTGCCATCAACCTGCAGGTTTTCAATCTTACCCTCTTCATTTAAATCCTGTAAAGCTTTAAGAGCTATTTGTTCCTGAAAGTATAGGTCACAATATTCATTATGAAAAACATGTGGAGTATAATCAGTATCATTTTGTTGCACATCTTTATCAAAAAAATATCTCTTAATTTAGCAACTCGCAAACTTGTTAATGTCCATCAAAAGTTTTTAAATGGATCAAAGTTTCAGGTAGGGGAAAAGTTAAGTCCATGTTTTAATACTTCTATTGAGGTGTTGTTAGAATTGTAGGAGTGATAATTATAACTTGTGATGTATCGTCTAATTTTTGTAGATCTTTTTCTTTTGGGCCACTGTCCGTATTGATTTTCTCACTTCCACATTTTCTTTCTTTTTTCCTTTTGCTCCTCCGTTTTTTGATACTGGAGACGGTAATGCAACCTGTGAATGGTGTGTTTCTCTTTCTAGAGGCACTGGATTTTCATTGGCATCTGTATCTGTGTTCCCACTATCAGAGCTATCAGTCTCAGAGAAACTCACTGTTCTATATCGATTTTTTTCTCCATCTTTTTTTCATAATAGATCTTGGTTGGTAATTAGATTTTTCTTTATTCCATGTATACACTGTATTATTACTGTAGTCATCCAGATCTCTATTGTATTTCTTTTTCTTGTTTTCCATTATTGATTGTTCAACTTGCTCTATAGTTTCTTTGAGTTGTGCTTGTGCTTGGTTTTTATTCCGGCATATGTTTAAAAAGCTTTTAATTTTTCCTCTGCAATCTTAACTTCTGCCTCAAGCTCCTGTAATTTTCTGTTTCAAAATTTAATTGATAAGATTGATTTTGGGACAAGGAGCATTCGACAAGATAGCATTCCACTTGTGCATAAAGTTGTCTGTGATAATGAATGAAGGCACTTTTCTAATTCTTAAACCTCTGGGTATTATTTTTTTTCATATGGTAAGTTGTGAGCATCTGCTGGTCCCATCATACCTTTAGTTCCTTTATTTTTACTTTTTCTAAGTTCAAGAAACATTGTTTCCAATCATGGTTAGTTTCTGCTGTAGTGTTACCATTTCACTTGAAACACAGCTGCTAATTTGGCTAGCCGTTCCAGGCAGTGTAGGAGTGTCTTGCATGTTACTATGTAGTATGCAGCTCACTCATAAATCTTCTGTGTCAGTTATATAGAGCTGTCTGTTTATGCCTGGGTCTGCCACACTAAATAGTGTAGTAGGATGTGTAAAGTCTTAAAGGTGATCTGCCACTTTAGCCTTAGGCAACAAAACGCAAATATAGTAATAGATATGTGGCTCACCTACTTTAGACGGGCATGGATCCTTGCAGACCTCAGGTGTGGAGTGGATACAGTCCGGGCTCGCTGCCGGCCAAGCAGCTTTTCAAACAAAAACGGGGAGGGGAAGGTTTTAACCCGGGTTTTTCAGAAAAAGCTGTGCGCCCCCCAAGTGAATCCCCCAACCCAGTAATCGTATAAACCCCACGTTATTCCCAGATTTTTAAAAGACAGCTAACTGAAAAAAACCCAACGTAGGGGTTAAAAGGGACGACAAATTTTGGGGCGGGGAAACCCCTTTGTTCCCCCAGAAAAATTCTTCAAGTGTTGCTGTCATATATAAACAAAATAAAAAAACCAAAAAAATTTCAAAGTTTTCATACACGTAACTAAAGTCAATAGAAAAAAAAACCCCCGGAAACCCGGTGGGAGGAACAGGGTTAAACCCTGAAATAGCAAAATATGCTGAAAAAAGCTTACGTCTTACCCAGACAAGGGGGCAAAAAACCTATATCTATGATATGAATACCCCGCACTCAATTTTAAGGGTTTTCCCAGATTATAAATTCAATGTATGAATAGAAGGTCCGTGGGGAAATTTTCATCCCCCCCCGGGTACACGTGACCAAATTTTTAGGACCCAGAACGCTTTCCTTCTGTCTAATTTTTTTTTTACCCAGTTACCGCCCCTGTAAGGGACGGGAAAATTGTGTTCGAAAAGCATAAAATTTAAAAGCTAAAAGAGGTTTCTTTGGGTTTGGGTACTCTAAAAAATGTTAGCACGCCCCGACATTTGGCCCCTTTTGGTTTTTTAAAAGGAATAAAATTTTTTCTGATATCCCGGATTTTAAGCTTCCGTTTAGTACTTCCCCCGTATTTTTACTTGGCAACTAGTACATTCTAAAATAAAATTTAAAACCTGGGTACTGTTACAATTAAAAAAAGTTTGGGATTTTATAATTTACTCAAATTTTTTTTTGTCGGGAAGCTATTTTGGGAAGCTAGCTATGAAAATCACTATCACTATTGGGGCAGCAGCTACCCACTATCACTACGGGGGCAGCTATCTAGGTATATTATCACAGGGGGCAGCTGGGGCAAATTTTTCCCAAATCACTACGGGGTGCAGCTAGCTATGATACTACCCACTACTGGGGCAGCAAGCTACCCACTATCACTACTTGGGGCAGCTAGCTATTTTTCATTATCACTACTGGGGCAGCTAGTATCATTACCCACTCGGGGCCCAGGTTATCTATTGATCACTGCCCAACTACTGGGGAAATTTTTCTATTATCACTATAAATACTGGTGCAGCTACTTTTGTATCACTATCACTACGGGGGAAAGCTAGCTACACTATAACTACGGGGCGCAGCTATCACTATCATACGGGGCAGCTAGCTATGAAATCATTATCACTACTGGGGCAGTAGCTACACTATCATTTCTGGGGCAGTATTTTATCACTTTTCACTACTGGGGCATTTTACTAGTATCTTTAAATCCATACGGGGGCCCAGCAAAGCTTTCACTATCACAACTGGGGAAAAGCAAGCTATCACTATCATCTGGGGCAGCTTTACCCAATTATAAACAAACGGGGGGCAGCTGGGCAATGTATCATTATCACTCCGGGGGGCATTTAGCTATTGTTTACTACACTGTGGGGAAAAGCTTTTGTATCACTATCACTACGGGGCATTTAGCTATCACTATCACTATTTTTGGGGTAGCTATGAATAAATTTTTCCACTACTGGGGCAGTTTAGTATCACTATCCCTACTGTGGCAGCTATTTATCACTATAAACAAAGGGGGGCCCGCTATGTATCACTATCATCCCTGGGGTATTAGCTTTTCACAAACCAAACGGGGGGCAGCTAGCTATCACTATCACTCCCGGGGCACTATGTATCCTACGCTACTGGGAAAAAGCTTGAATCACATTCACTACGGGGGAATAGCTATCATATTTTACGGGGGCGGGCTGGCTATCACTATCAATACTGGGGGCAGCTATGTATCACTATCGTACGGGGGCACTATTTTATCACTATCGCAATGGGACGGGCTATGTATTATTATCAAAACGGGGGGGCAATATTTATTTATTATTACAGGGGGCATATACCCTTCTAAAAGGACAGAGCTTTTTACATTGTATATTTATCACAGTAAAATGCTTCCCAAAAGAGTTTGCAATCAGTCAGGTTACCCCATAACGATATCCCAAAAATGACCCCAGTTTCCCTTTTTTTGGGGTTTTTTTTGTGTGTGATTCTAAAATCCAACCTCCTCCATAACCCCCCCCCTAAAAATCTCCCCCCCTTTAATAACCCTGCCCCTAATAACCCCCCATTCCCCAGGGCCGTGGAAAAATTTTTCGTGCATCAAAACCCGTTTCCATTTTGGAAAAAAAAAGGGGGGGGACCGCTGATAAAACACAAATTGTAAACTAAATTATGTTTTTTTTTAAACCCACAAGTTTCTCAAAAAACATATGTAGAGAAATGTCATGGTAGCAAAAAAAACATCACCATTACTTTGCCAGGAGCTGAAAAAACATTTTGCACTTTGTACTACAGTGGCAATTTGACCCCCTTTTAAGTTTAGGGTTTATCAAAATTTATCGTAAACCATATCATGGGGGAAGGAAAATAAAAAACGGGTTTTGGGGCAAAAAGAGGGACATATTGGTAGGGGAAACTAAAAAATTGGGAATCCTTATGGAATGAATTATAAAAAAGATTTTTATATATATTTTGTTTAAAAATTCAATGACTTTTTATTTTCCCCTTTTTTTCAAATATTATATTCCCCAAGGCTCCATTTTTTATATAAAATTTAAACAAAACATTTTTTTTAACAAAATATTTGTTTTTTCTTTTTAATATTTTTTTTGGTGTCCAATAAAAACCCAAATATCAATTTAAAAATGTTTTTAATGAATAAAACCCAGCTGTGCATTATATGCTATGTCCTTTTTAAATGTTTCCCTTCCCCCTGATGCATGATGTTTGGGGTTTTTTCTGATCTGTTTGGTGTGACTTTTTTTAAATCACGTCGTTTAGCAACGACTAAAAAGGTTGTTTGCTCCGAAATGGTCAGTTTGATTTAGTCCAAAATTTTTATAATGCAAAAAAGGAATTAAAATAAAAAATTTGGGGATCTTCCCTTTCTATGATTCCCCAACATTTCTTTCTTTTGGGTTTTGAGTGTTTGGAAAGGCAATAAAAAAAATAAAAAAATTTTAAAAAAAAATAAAAAAAATTCGCAGTAATTTTTTTGGAAAACTTAAACTACACCCCCCAAAAATACAATTTCCCTTCCCCAAAAAAACAATTTCCACTTTACAACTGTGAAAATTTAAAAAAGTTTAAAAAGTTATGACCGTTGAAAAAGAAAAGGAGGAAAAAACCTAAAAAATTTGCTGGTCTTTAAAAGATTTTTTCAGCCCTTTGGCCTAAGGGGGTTAAATTGTTGGGTTTTTTTTCTGATCTCCTTTAGGATTCCCCCTCCTGGGGGCTCCAAAAGAAAAAAAAAATTTTATTATTATTTTACGTGATTTAATTTCGGGGGTGCAGTAAAAGGAAAAAGGGTTCCTATATACTATATGACCAGGAAAAACACAAAAATTACCCTTTAAAAAAAACAATAAAAAGGGAGGGGAAGGAACCTCCCCTGTGAGAACTGGTGGGGAAAGAGAATTTTGGGTTTTAAATGGCATAGTCACAGCGGGGTTTAATGTGGTTTAAAGGGGGTCCCTTTAAAGGGAGAGGGGTTTTTTCGGGGTCATTTTTGAAAGTTTTTAAGGGGGGCGGGAATGATCTGATGTTTTGGGGGGTAATGATTTTTCAGAGAAGGGGGGATGCTTTGGAAGAAGTCTCAAGACGGTTGTGGGGGGAGCTGAAAAAAAAAGGAGGGACAAGGGAGATTGAATGAGTGGGGGGTTATCTTGAGACTAACCCAAAAAGATTTTTACCCAGGGGGGAAAGTGATCTTAACGGGAAATGCCCCACTACTTGAGCAACACCCCAGATTTTTTTTCCATTTAAAAGGGAAATTTGTTTAACCAGGGGATTATGCACCTCCAGGTCCTAACAATGCTATTGAACCCTTTTTTCCGGGTGGCAAGCTTATCTTATGAAACTCCTTTTAATGACCGCTACTGTTTTTTGAGGTGGGTGATTTGTTTTTTTCTGTCTGCAGCGTTTGCCAAAAGACGTCACTACCTACAAAGAGGATTTGCAGCACCCAACTGTGCTGGGAAGGAAGCTGTATTAAAAAGCTCTGTTCCTAGTGCAGTCTTGTGAACAGAAGGGACTGAAGAGAGCCCCCGACCCCCGATCCTTTATCCTTTTTGTTTTCGGGCACTATGATGGGGGGCAAAATCAAAAGGGGAAATTTTCCCCTGTCCTAAAGGTCACCAGGATTTTTCAGTCCCAAATGGACCCGGGGAACATCTATACAGCCCAGCCGGGGGGACCTAGGTGGGCCCCATTGCTGACTGCATATTTAAGCCTGCTGTCGGGGCACACTGGGGGCGCCCATGTACAAACTAGGCGTAGACACCCCCTTTTTTAAATAGATTTAGAGAAATGTAAAATGCAACAGTATGTAGGAACCTGTAAATTCTTTGGGTTCATACATTTGGTGCATAAATAGGGGGAGGGCAGAGTTTTTCTGGTGCAGACAATCTGTGCTGCATGGGGGGGCGCCAAAAAGCCCTCCCCCGAATTCCTGACAGCTAGGGCCATGCTTACTGATGTTAATTATTAAAAACTATATTAAATAAAATAATTTTTCCCAATATAAAAAAAATTTTTAAAAATATAATATTAAATTCATGTTTGATTCAAAATATTACATTTTTTACAACTAAATAATAATTAATTCAATAATTTAAATTTTAAAAAAAAAATTTGAAAACCAATGCAGCATCTACCTAAAACCTGTTATTAAATATTAAAAGGATTACAAAAACATCACAGCAGGTAGCAAAAAAGAAAAACCCTTGGAAAAAGCATGTCATGAAATAAAGACTTTGGTAGTGATCTTCCTTTTTGCACCACAATCCCAGCCGACCCGTTGTGCCGGCTATTGCTGTATGTAGAATAAAGGCTGGAGCTTCAAAATGAAATTTCAAAACCCGATCACTAGAGATGGGGGTTTTGATTCTAACGAAGTGGAATTTGTTTAGAATTTCAGGAAAAATTGATTTGAACGAAGCCGAAGTTAGATTCGAGGTAAGAATCTAAAATGGCCCGAGCACATGGCGTGAGAAAAGGGGGGAAAGAACTATGGGGGGAAGAAAGGAACGCCCTCATACATTGCAGACAGGGACCAATCACAGTCAGCCAGCTTCTGTGTGTCACAGCCCAAAAATAGACGCCATGTTAATTTCTGCCACTTGTCACGTGTCTCATGCACAACATCTGTCTGTACCCTCTTGATTCACTTGTGCAAAATACTTCGATTTTGATTTCCCCGGGGTAAAAGGGACCTTTCAAATACCGGGTGAAAATATAACCACCTTTTCCTGATATTCATCTGTGGCAATTAATTTTTTTAAATTAGTGGGGAAACTTGTGTCAAATCCTGTATGATGTCTCCCCTACACACATCTAAATCCATCCGTTCAGTCTGTAATGATTTTGTTATCTGTGGAAAGATTTAATTTTTTTCATTTAAATGGGGGGATTCTTTTTAACGCTGATACTTTAACCCACCCACCCCTGAAAGATGAGAGGGTGTCGGATAATTTTGCTTGATGTCTTGATCACTTTGCCCTTCCTTTGATACCCAGTGTGCTTTCAATAGTCAATAATCCAACAGTATTCTAAAACCAAAAAGAAACAGGAGTTTTATCCAAAAAAGAGATAAAAAGTAAAAGGGAAATTTGCATGTCTTCTGTGTTTTGTACCACTCTGCTTTTGGTACCTAAACATCAGACAATCCATGCCCTCAAAGGACCATGTTTACTGGGCCTTTTGGCTTCTCAGAAGATCAATGTTGTGTTTTTTCCTTTTCATTTCTTTTGCAGATTAAAAAAGGGGAAAACCAAACTAGTGGGAATGTCAAGAGGGTGGAGGGGAAAAACAGCATTAGGAAAAAACAGGGTGTTCGAGTGAGATAGGGCTCAGTTCCCAAACAGAATGAAAATTTACAGAGGGGAAACAATGAGGATTGGGGGGAGGGGGGGCAGCGCATGGGTAGTTTAAAGAGGGGCACAATGAAAAGACTTTTGGGGGGTTGGTTCAGCAGCATGAGTGGGCCCACAAAAAGTGGCCAATGACAGTTTTTTTTGTGGATGTGGCAGAAAAGCATGGTACCCACAGTTTGGGCAAAATTTTCACATGGGGAAAGGTGGCGGCAGAAACAGCAGCAGCAGCATAAAGGCCCCCAGTGGGGGCACAATGAAAAATTTTGGGGGGTTTAAGGCAGAAAGCAGAGCTAAAAGGGCCGGGGAGTGACATGGTGAAATACCCTGGGGGGTGACAAGCGGCAGCATGAGGGGGCCCTGAGGGGTTGAGGTGGGCCCAGCAGCATGGGAAGGCTAATATAAGGGCCCCAGTAAAGATGAGAAGGGGGTGGAAATTTCCAGTCCCTGGTAAAGATTGGGGGGTTGGTAGAAGGCCCAGCGGTAAATTAAATGGGTTGTCTTACAGGAAACTGATGCCTATTAAACCCGAAAACTCATTTTAAACAGAGAGAAATGAGACTTTTTTAGGGAGAGGGGTTTGTGGGTTTATAGGGGGGGACTGGTGTCTATGGGACATTGTGGGGCCCAAAACCCTTTGCGGAAAAAAGGGTTTTTAAAAGGTCTTTTCGGGGCCTGGTCCCTTAAGGGGTTAAAAGTTGGTTATAAAAAGGCATTCACAAATCAATCTTTCATGAAAACACATTTAATGTGTTCTTAGCTTAGTTATTGGTTGTTATGTCTAAAAACCTGAAAAATTAATCAGACCTTTTTTATTAAAAACAGAATAAAATCTAGGAAACCCTTTTAAAAAAGGGTTGACTTATTTTTTTATACTTTTATGGGTTTTTTAATTTTCTTGTCAGTTTGAAACCGTCTTTTTCAGCCCATTTTTTAAAATTTTTTTTTTTTGTTTTGCACTTTTTTAGGTGTAGCCCTAAACTGTGGGGAAACTGTGTCTCAGTGAACTATTTTTATTTTTTTATGCGCAATGTTAAAAGCATGTGGGAAAAATTTGGGCCAAAAACAATTTGTTTTAAGGGACAAAAATAGAGTGCTATTTTTAAGGGGGTTTAAAATTTAAAGCTGTGTTTTCCCCTATATAAAATTTAAATGTTGATGTGTCTTGATTTCCCGGCATCAAATGACACAAAAAAAAAACGCACAAAAAACCTTGGAAACAATTTTGTTAGTTTTTCTTCAGAAAAAAAGAGAAAAAGGGGTTTGTCACAGGGGAACATACCTAACTGATCGGGAAAGGCAGAATGTTATAATCACAAGGAGTGAGCGGGTTTGGGTTATAAAATTTTCTATCAAAAAATGTGAAAAAACTTGGACTTTATTCACTTAAATCCGGGTTTCTTTCCCCTTGTGTTCATTATTAAATTCCCTTTTGTATTAATGTAATAAAAGAGATGGTTTTAAAATCATGAAAAGGGACTCCCCACGGGGACCCCTTTAAAAGGGGGTTTTTGGGCCAAATCAAAGAAAAATTAAACTTGAGAATTTTGCAAAGGGAAAATAATAAGCATTTTTCACCATTAATTATTTTTAAAAAAATTCTGGACCATTTTTGTTTTGGGCTGCTTTTTTGGTGATCCATTGTTTAAAACTCGCCCCAGGGGATACGACCAGGGCTGGGGCCCTTCTAGCCCCGGGTCACACACCCCAACATCACTTTTTTCCCTCTCAGGCAGCAACTGGTTTTTAAAACCCTTGCTGCCCTTCCACTCCCGTCCTCTGTACCCCTTTTATTTAATTAGTAAAACATTTGGAAAAAAAAAGAAAAAAAACCCCTCAATGGGGTTTTTATCCCTTTGAAAAAGATTTAAAAAAAAAAAAAAAGGGGTTTGGTTCCTGCAGGGATTTAAAAACCTAGAATCCTTGTGCTGTAAAGTAAAAAAATTTTAAACCTCTCGGGCCTCCCCAAGCTTTACAAAAAACAGACCTTTCTTTGACTACAGAGGGGAAAAGGGGGTTTATGTCATCCTGTTTGAGCCCACATGATATGCAATTCAAACAAATTCACACGCCCCCTTTAGCACACAGAGCTGAAGAGTTTGGAATGCAGGAGGTAAAAATGAGATTGGGGTTTAAAACCCCCCTTTAAGTTCTGCTGAATTTTTCCCCCCCCAAACCATATATCAATCTAAAATCGGGCTTTTCCCTGCTCTATAACATGCTCCAAACCAGATTAGTTTAGCATGTTCAATGTGCCCAGGTTCCATTTTTTTGGGGGAAATTATTTTTACTGGGTTTAATGGCTGCTCAAATGAAAAAATATTACTGTGTTGGTCTATCCTTAAGGGGACACTATCATCAAAAATGTATATTAACATATTGACAAGCAAGATGAGACTTGTATGTACTTTTTGGTAAAAATTGTGTGGGGTTTTTTATATATAAATTTTGAGAGTTCCTCTGTGTCCCATGATTTTCCGGGGCCCTTCGTCTCCTCTTTCCCCTCTGTGGGCTCTTTTGCCCAGCAGTGAGAGGTTTCCTTGAGGGTTTTATTTTTCCCAACTCACTTGGCCTGTGAGGTTAATTGTTGGGGCCATGCCCCCACGAAAAACGGGGTTTTTTGGGCCATTTTTTCAGGGGGTTTTTGGGGTTTTTGCAGACCCACCTAAAAAACTGGCCG
>JAODAL010078896.1:0-12759 GCA_025379985.1 Phyllomedusa bahiana | reverse complement strand
GGGCCTTATTTGTTCTGTGTCCATGAGATTAGGGACACTCCCCAAAGTAGTGGCTTGGGACCCCTTATGGGCAGTTTTGTATAGATTAAGGTCTCCTGTTAATGGTGGTGCCCCACCGCTGATAATAGAAGGGGGTTTTCTCCTTCTTTTCAAAAGCAAAAAGGGTTTTAAATGATGGGGTTAGAAATCAGGTTTTAAATAGTGTGTATAGATTTTAAGGTTACACATAATAAAAGTTACTTTAGTGTTTTCGATGGGAAAAACTGATAGGTTTAAGTTTCCCTAGGGCAAAAAAGTAAAATAGTGATCAAAAGCCTTCTGTTCTCTTGCGGTTCCAATTTTTTTGGAGATTATGTGACATGCTTGGTTTAAAAGGCGTGGGCTGTCTAATTTCCAGATTTGTGACCCAAATAGTAGTAATCGGGGGCGACCCCCCTCCAACAGATGACGCCTTTCCCTCGGCGCTAACTTAAATGGCCGTAACTCGCGGTTCCAAGGGTGTAGTTTTTCTCGGCCCGGGGAGAGGTCTTTAAAAAAAAACCACAAGTGACAGTTTGCCTTGGGACCCCCGCTAGAAAAAAACCGCCCCCTGCGTCACCGAAAATGCGGGATCCGGAAAGAAAGGTTTCTCGATATCGGCGGACAAGATGGGCGAGGCAACCAAACCCATCTTCGGCCGCCTGGGCCATTGTTCGGTTTGCTGACTTCTTGGGAAGGGCCACCATGGGGCCCCAGTGTAGGAAAGAGTAAAAATGGCGGTAGAAATTTTGGAAGCCTGGATGTCCAAAAAAGGGCCAACTGGACGGGGCCATTTTAGGAGGGGAGAAAATTTGGGCCCGGGGGTCCATCTGGGTCCTTTGCGGAGATAGTGTATTGGAAAAGGGCAGATGGTCTGATGAATGACCCCCCCAAAACTTGGCTAGGATGTTTTTCTTGGGCGGCTAAGTACCGGCGCACTGGGACGGTGAGGGGCGGGAAAAGAAAAAATGTCATCCAGATCACAATGACGAGGAGTATAGGAGGTCTAAAAAATTCGTTAAAACCCCGGGAAAGGGAGGGCATTGCGAGGCCCAAGGCTAACTAGATATCCAAAATGCCGCCCGGATGTTAAATCCTTTTTTTCCTCATCCCTTCGGATGAGAAAGAGGGTTTTAGTCGCCTCGCAGATCCAACTTGGAAAAAAACTTGGCCCTCGTAGGCGGTCGAGAGTTGGGGATCAGTGGCGGGGAGCGGGTTTTTCACCGTAATTTATTAAAGGGCCCGGTAGTCAATACAGGGGGTAGCAGATCTTTTTTTTTCCGAAGAAGAAGCTGCCCGGTGCAGAAGAGGACTACGAATGGCCCTTCCGAGATTTTTGTGGTAGGTAGTCTTATGACCCTTGGTCTCGGGTACTGACAATGGGGAGACCCCGCCCGAGGAGGGCTTGTGAGGCAAAGGTCAATAGGCAATCGTAGGGACGGAGAGGAGGCAGGGTCTCTGCTCCCTTTTTGGAAAAAGACGTTGGCAAAGTCCCGGTACCAGAGGCAAACCGGCAAGGGTTAGCAGACACAGGAGATGAGGGGGGGCACCGGGGGGTGCCTCGACACAACGGAGCCGGCAGTTTCCCCAGGAATGACTTCACCTGTTTCCAATCCAGTATAGGGGTGACACTGCAGTCACGGTAGACCAACAGGGGTTTCTGATGAGAAGGAGGCAAAAAAGTGAAGGAAATCTTCTCCAGTGGAGTGCCCCTAGCGAAAAAAGAAAATGGTCAGTACGAAGGGGTGGATCAGAGGACCTCTCCAAAGGAAATGGCAGAGGCTTCTGAGGGAACCCCGGGAGGGAAGTTTTGATACCCCCGGGGTCAATGAAATTCCGACGAACCCGAAACCAGGAAAGCGGAAGTTACTTGGTTCCGAGCTAGAATAATCTGCACCGCCGGTCGGAGGAGGAATACACACACCCCAGGGCGCCCTCCATGAAGCCCGGTGCAGGTTTTTCCCGGACAAGGGGAAGGGGCAGTTCTGACAAAAGGGCTCGAATGGTGCAATAAAGGCAAGATTTGCACGCGTGACGGGGCAGCTCCTGTTGAGAGGTGAGTTGGTTTCCCCTTGCATGGGCTCCTGCCGGAGTGCTGGGGAAGTGGCAGAGAGGGCTTTTTGGGAAAAGGAGCCAAGCGAGGGAGCCGACGGGTTTTAACGGGAGTCAATCCCGGCGAGCTTTCTGCCTTTCGGGAAGCGCACTCAAAACGGGGGCCAGGAAACAACTCGTAGAGATGCCAGGAGATCCCCTTTCTGGGGCCCTTGACCCTGCAGGAAAGGCCCTTCTTGAAGGGCACCACAGGGAGCCATTCAAGGGCAGCCCCAGGCCGGGGTGCAAACCTAATGGCGTAATGCCCACCGAGGAGTCCCCTTGGCGTAGGTAGGAGTGCGGATTCTGCTGAAGAGGCCCGTGCTGGGTTTCCTTTTAAGACGGCAGAAATCCTTGAAGAAGGCTGCAGGTCAACCATCCCGGATCCCCTGTCCCAAAAGCCCGGCCTTTCCCGAGAGCCCTTATATAGGGTCAGCGGGGAAGGCAAAACCAATTACAGGTGCGTGTTCCCTTTTAAAGTGACGAGCGGCGGGGCCGCCCCTTAAAGGTCGGGCCCCACGACTGGCGGCAGTCAGTCACGGAGAGGGCAGGAGCGGGTGTGGTAAATGACTGGCCCAGAGGGGAGCG
The DNA here is from genome assembly GCA_025379985.1 of Phyllomedusa bahiana. Taxonomy (NCBI): domain Eukaryota; kingdom Metazoa; phylum Chordata; class Amphibia; order Anura; family Hylidae; genus Phyllomedusa; species Phyllomedusa bahiana. The sequence goes on along the minus strand of JAODAL010078896.1, from coordinate 10,062 downwards.
AGTTGCAGCCCGGGGCCGACATATGGGCCCCTTGCCTGGGGCCTGAAGGGGCGCAGGTAAACGGGCGCCCGCGCCAGCGGGCGTACTTGACAGCAGAAGCCTTTAAAAACCCAAAACAAATTGCAGTATCTTTATAAACCCTTACGGCCTTTCTTACGAGGCTAGACACCCCGGTTAAAGTATCGGCCATCCCACGGGCACCTTTTTCGCCTTTTTACAAATTCAGTTCGATTTCAGAGCAGCCCATAGTTTAATTTGGGTAATTTTTTTGTCCTGGGCTGGAAGTTAGGTGGTAAGAAGGGGGGATAGGAATCCCCTTTGGTATGTCCTTGATTGAACCCATTGTAATGTGGTTGGCGAAATGTTAAGGTTGGTAGGCAAACCCCTTTATTGTCCATCCTTTGAAGTGGAAAAAATTAGTTTATCTTTTACCTTTTCTCAAAAGGCGTTGAAGGGAAAAGAATGTAAAAGGAAGGACAAAAAAGCTTAGAAAAAATGAAGGCAGATTTTTCGTACTAGCAGTGTAAAATGGGGTCAGTCTAAAAAAAAAAAACCTGACCAAAACCATAGGGCCAATTTGGGAGGGTTTAGTTACCCTGTTCCCCAACGGAAAATCTGGCCCTTATGACTTGTGGGTTACTTGTAGAAAGACTTGTAAGGGTGAAGTTAATTTCCCCAGTAGGGCTACAAATCTTCGCTTTTTTATATGACAGAATTGAACAGTATTGCCAAAACTCATAAGCAAAAAAAATAAAATGTTTTGGGAAGGGCATACTATTCTAATAACTCCAGTCAAAAAGCACAATTTTGAAGTCTGCCCTTTTTGTTTTTGCTAAGATTTTAGTTATTTTTTGTTTTTGAAAAAAGGAGTTAGTTCTGTTACAACATGATATTGGTTATTTTTTTTTTCATTGTTACATAAAAAAAGAAATTCAAATGTATAAATACAAGTGGAGGCAGTTGGGGGAAAAGCGTTTGACTGTGACATGTGGTCCATATTTCTGTATCTTAAAATCCTCCAGAATGTCACATGTACCTATTTTACCCAGATTTATTTTCAGGTTGAATAGAGAAGATCTGACAAATAATCAAATATCAAATTCGGTAAACCTATCAATTGCTTTATTTTGTGTCTCATTTCTGTGCCTTATACTATATATTTTACTCATATTTGCCTGTTATCAGATTGGAGAAAGAATGTGAATATACTTTGTAGGTATCTGCTGGTGAGATATTGAACTACTTTGTGAATCACTACTGATTGTACTCAACTGTCAATACTATGTGGACACTATTACGATATTATATCCATTATGTCAACATTTCAGTAAGTAAGGGTCTAAGTACTGTATGAAAACCAAAAAAATCTGTAGCACTCACAGTTTACCATGTGCATAGGCAGAGCAGTGGTTACCACTGATCCAAACACACAAAGATTAAAGTTTTGCTAATTCTCTACTAAAGTCAATGGATATCAAATATTATTGTCTTATAATGCAAAGCATACGCAACATTATGTATTTTAATTAAAACAAAAGATTACAGGACAAACGTATTTGATGGAACTCAAAAACTCATTCATATGTTCTTGCATTTGTATGCTCTTTGTTTTGTCATACACATCACTGGATTTTGTTTGCTGGCAAAGTGAGTCTGTGGTTCTGATTCACTGAAAGACCAGAAATGAGGCACAGAGAGGTTGTGTAGTGGTGTGGATGGGGCACAGCCGAATGGTTGTGCAAAGGGAGAAGGGTGGTTAAGAGCTGTTCACCAAAAAGCTGGACATACATAATTTGCAGTTGGTCAATCTGTAACTATTGTTGGCTTCTAAGAAAGAGAGGTTTTAAATACAAAACAGGGTCCATCACTACCATGGGTTTTTCATGAAGTGTTAAACAGCACAGCCTTGTGGTGGACGTTTACCCCCAGGTTAAAAATCAGAAACAATATCTCAAAATAATTAAAACATGCAATAAAAAAAATGGCTCCATTGCAGCACCCACTGAAAGCTTAAAGCATCTTGCAATGTTAAAAAGTTTTTTAACTGCACTTTCTTGATACTTTTTAAAAAAATTGCCTAGATAATCTTAAATCTTTTTAAATACAAAATCCACTCCGTAAAAACAAATTTGGTATTTACTGTTTTCTTGAAAAATTTTTGTAACTAGGAAGAAAGAATCATATTAAACAAATCTTCCCAGTTATGTAGTGATCAATCTGCTTTTTTCTAAAAAAACGATGTCCCACTGAGGGGTAAAGAGTATTTTTAGAATGATATTTAGCATACCCAACATTAATGAAATTCAGAAAAGTTGAAAAGAATATTCAGTAAAATATTTAAATTGAAAGGGGGGGAGTGTATTTTTTTTTTTTCTTAATGGCAAAGCTGTAAAACCCGAATTTTAGCTTGTAAATATGAGTAATTTGTGAAACTGGATATACACAAATTTGCGAAGCATTGTTTTTTAATAAAGGGGTAAGGGGCAGTTGGCCCCATTATTGTTTTTGGGTTTAATGTTTTATTGTATGTAACTGTTTAACAGGGGAAACTTCCCCCCTAAAAAAAACCCAAGGGGGCCAAATTTAGGTTTCTAGTGGCATTTTCTTAGTGTGGGTAAAATTTAAAACCTTTCATGGATTTTATAAATGCCCTACATTAAATCCAAAGGCTTTCAAATGAAGTTAACTTGAACATGCTGGGAAATTTAAAACATTTCTGTGCCCCTTTAAAAAAAGTACATGTGTCCCCTTTTTAAAAGAACACCCCAGATAAATTTTCCTAATTGAGAATTATTATTAGAAGGGTTATCGTGCAAGAGGCAAATTTTCCACAAAAAAAAGAGAGCCATGGGGAAAACGGTTTTGGTTTGGCGAAACCCATTAAAATAAAAAAATTTTTAATTCTTTTTTCCCTTGGTCTTGGTTTTCAGTGTCGCATCCCCCCCAATTCTTCATTGTCCCCGTAACTTTGAAAACGGATAAACCCCCACTGCATCTCCCTTACTGGCTACAGTGGTATGTCCCAACAAACGTTTATTTTAAAACCCTTTTGGAAGGGGAACCCGGCCTATACCAGGGGTGTCAAACTGCCACCCCTCCAGTTTTTTTGGGGAAAAAATTTTCCCAATTTCCCATAAATCCCCACTTTATAGTTTATCCCAAATGCAGGGATGGGAGTTGTATTTTCCCAAAGTGGGGGGGCCGCAGTTTGCCCCTTGGGGTTTCTATATGTTTGGGAAAAAAAAAAATAGCTCAAAACAGGAAAATCCATTTTTAAATTCCTATGGCTCCACCATGGGGGAAATTTTTGGGGAAATAAATTTTTTAAGGGAAACCCCAAAGGATCCCACTACGGAGTTCAAAAAATGGGATTTTGATGGGGGCCTAATTTTTTTGGGGAAACCCCCAATGAGAAAATTGGTTTAAATTAAACAATAAAAGCTTTATACCAAAGCACCACTGAAGTTTATCTTATACGGGCCATGGGAAAAAGGTTAATAGTAAAAAAAAAGGAGAATTTAATTGTAAAGGGGGGGTCGACTTCAAAAAAAAAAATCTAAAAGCCAACTCCTGGGCCCCATTAAAAAAAAAAAAGCTTATCCCACCTTTTCCCATTACACCCCTTTGGTGTTCTGGTTGCATTCTATTTAAAAGGGGAAAATTGTCCCCATGGGTTGTGCCCCCTTGCTGGGGGAAAGCACAAGCTAGTGCCCGGGACCGGGCTTTTTCCAGAGTGTGCCCTTATTCTGTAAGAAATTGCAGCAGTTTTTTAGGGGCATTTCCCCCTCAAACCTTTTTCATGAGAAAGGTGTTAGCTCCCCCCCCCAAAGGGACTAGCTCCCCCCAAATGACGGGTTATTCACATGTTTCTACCTATTAAAAATTTAATGGGTTTGGCCCGGGGTTGGGGGTTGGGGGGGGTTGGCCTCGTTTGGGCCCGGGGGTTTGGCAAAAAACTGACATCTGAAGGACTCTTCGTATGACTCTTCGGGCCCTGGAAAAAATTGCGGGTTTTTAGCATTAAATAAAATGAAAACTACGTATTTACAAAAATTGGGGGGACACAGCGCGGGAAAACAGCAGGTTGACACTACCTTTGGTTCTGTCCTCAGCCGCGGGGAAAAAACTTTGTGACAGGTTCTTTTAAAATCTCCCAATTTAAAAACTTTTTGACTTTACCCCAAGTGTTTCAGACATTTTTCACATATCCTGTAAATGGGTGGGGAATGCCCTTTGTGGCACAACCATTTTAAAAAGGGGAAAAAGGCCTTTTCCCATTTGTTTCCCATGGGGGGAAAGGGCCTTTAAAGGTGGGGCAAAAAAAGGGCATTACCCGAAAACAAATTCCCCCGTCGAAAAAGGGTTTAGTTTACTTTTTAACCCAATAGTGTTTTGGGGAAGAAGAGGCATCTCACTGGGGGACAGGGAAACCCTGTGGCTATTTCAGGGTTTTCAAATTTTGGGGCCCAAAAAAAAGGGTTCTTCGGGTTCCCTTTTGGCAAAAAAAAATATACAAAGTGATTTTTCCCTTTTTAAAACCCCTTTTCCCGTACATTTTGCCGCGTACTTATAGGGCCCAATGTCGGGTAGGGGTTCCGCAAAGGGCCGAAGGAGTCCCGTCCGGCAATTTTGCGCGCTCAAAACGGCAGCGCGTAAAGTTGCGGCTGAAACCCACACGGTATTTTCCCGCTGGTTTCATGCCGAAATCCCCCACGGCCCGGAGTGAGCTCCGGCCGGGGGGGTTAACCCCCCCCCGATGTCGGGGGACATCTTTGGGTCGCGAATGGGGCTGGGGCGGCAAAAAGTGAGCTCCTGCTCCCCCGCCGATTCGGCGCATTAACGGGGGGTGAGCGCCCGGTCCCCGGACCCTTACCGGGACGGGCCGGACGCTTTTTTGAAAGCATGGGTTGTTGGTGACGTCCGATCCCCACAATGCAATTGTGGGGCAGGGTTGCCCTTACGTTCCCCAAATGGAGGACCGGGGGTTCCCACCCTTTAAAAGCTGATGTTAAATTTCAAATTGGGATAAAATTTTGATTGACGATGTTCAGGGAATTTTCCCCCCGGGGGGAAAGTGTAAAAAGTATAAAAAAAGGGGTTAAAAAAAAGTGAAAAAAAGTAAAACCAAACACAAAAAAATAAAAAAAAAAACATGTACATCCCCCTTTTTTCCCCCTTTTTAAAAAACCCCAATTCGCCCTAAAAAAGACCCAAAAATAAAAAAAAGTACCCATATTTGTTTTCCCCGCGGCGTATCGCCCCCCTTTATAAATCTTTTCATTTTTAATTTAAAAACCGTACGGGGGAAACCCCTTTAAAAAAAAACCCAAAAAATAAACAACAGACAGATAGCGATTTTGTTCATCCGGGGGCCATAAAAAGGAAAGTAAAAAGTAACCCCAAAAATCATACAACATCAAGTGTTTTGGCCAAATTTAAAAACTTTCAGTTAAATCCGCAAAAAAAAAAAAGCCCTTACCCCAGTTCCGTATAGGGAAAAATTTTTAAAAAAAGTTCTGGTTATTAGGGATAGCGATCCCTAATATTGTTTTACAAAAATTTAAAAATTTTTTTTAAAAAAAAAAATTGTGCTTTCAAATAAAAAAACTCCCAAAAAATTGGGTATCAGGTAATCTTTTCTAAAAACCCACAGGAAAAAACTAACTTGCCCGGTTTAATGCCTCGGGTGAACGCTATTAAAAAAAAAAAATAAAAAACACTGGGCAGTTTTCCTTTTTCATTCAACCTCCCTTCCCAAAAAAAAACAAATTTAAAAGCGTTCATAAAGTCTTGCCCCCCCAAAATTTTTAAACCAATAAAAACTTCAAACCATCCCGAAAAAAAAAAGTCCCTATACAGCTCCAAAAAGAAAAATAAAAAAAGTTATGGCTCTCAGACTCCCGGTGACAAAAAAAAATTTTTTTCCTTTTTCAAATAAAAGTGTTTTTATTGTGTTAAAAAACAGTTTAAAAAATTTTAAAAAATTATACCCAAATGTGGTATCGCTGTAATCGTATCAACCTGTGAGTAAAACTAGCGTAATTTATACGGCAAGTGCCCCTGTAAAAAATAAAAAAAAAAAACACTACCCGGGGTTGCTGTTTTTTGTACAAAATGCTTCACAAAAACCCTTAAAAAAAAGTGTTAAAAGGGATCATATGCCCCCCCTAATGGTTTTCAAAAAAACCTCCCAAATCATCTGTAAAAACCCAAACCCCCAAGCAGCTCCATATGCAAAAAAATTTGAAAGCTAAAGGCTGTAGAAAAAAGACAACTTAAAAAAAAGCAACTTTTTTTAAAAAATCGCTTTTTTAGTGTAAAAGTAAAAAAAAACTAAAAAAAATATAAAAATTTATATCAAATTTTTAAATTTTTACCCGATCCCCATAGTTTAAAATTTTCCGTCATTTTTCCCGGGGTTTGGGAATTTTTTGTAAAAAGAAGGGCCCCAAAAAAAAAAGGCGGAAAATGCGTTTCCCCCCCCATTTCCAAAAAAACCCCAAAGCTAAAAAAAACTACGGAAACCTTTTGCGCCCCAAAAGCAAAATTTCACCTTAGGGGAGAAACCCTGAGGGGGTTGAATTTCCCAAAAAGGAGCAACTTCGGGAAGGGTTTTTACCGTTTTAGTACTTTGGGGGTTTTGGGGATGGGGGAAAATGGCCCCACCAATATCTGTGGCCAAAAAGCCAAATAGCGCTCCCCCGACACCTTTTTTTTACCCTGCCCTGCGCCCAAAAAAGCAGTTTACCCCACATGTAGGGTTTTGCGAACTTGGAAAGAAATTTTCGTAACACAAATTTTTTTTGGGTTTTTTTTAAAAAATTTTTTGAAAAAAAAAACAATTTTTAGGGTAAAATTGCAGATTATTTTTAAAAACTAAAAAATTTTTTTTATTTTCAGAGCCGAACGCTAAAAAAATTTGTGAAAGCCTGTGGGGGTAGATATACTCATCTACCTGGGATTTTATTCCGTAAGGGGTGTTGTTTCCAAAATGGGGTCTTTTTTTGGGGTAAATTTTACGTTTTGGAACCCTTTGGGTGTCCCCCAAACCTGAAATGGCCCCCTAAAATTTTAAAAGGTTAAATTTAGGCCCAGAGCCAGTTGGGGGCTCCCCCTATTCTGGGGCTTGTGGGGTTTAGCCCCAAAAAAGCAAATAGGGCCACATATGGGATATCTTTTGAAACGGCAGAAAATTTGGGGGCAATTTTTTTTGGATTTTCCCCGATCCCCATTTACCGTATTTTTGCAAAAATGCATAAATATTGGGAAAAAATTTCAAAAAAAAATGGGAAATTTTGGGAAAATTTTACTTGCATTTGGGTTTAATTTTTGTGAAAACCTAATGGGTTAATAAATTTCTAAATGCTGGGTTTTGGGAAAAACTTTAAGGGGGGTTGTTTTTAGATTAGGTCATTTATTTGGGGGGTTTCTAACTACAGGTCAAACAAAGTCACGTTTTTAAAAAGGAACTGGGGCCCTTAAAAAATAGGGATATTGCAAATTTTTTTTGAAAAATTTTAAAAATTTTATAAATTTATAAGCCCCCCAAAGTCGTTTAAAAAAAAAAAAAAAGGGCATTTTAAAAAAATTAGCCCCCAAAATTTCAGCTGACCTATGGTAGATGCTAGGGGTTTTTAAATATTTTGAGGGAATAACCCATCTGTTTCATGCCCAAAATTTTTTAAGTTTGAAAAATTTGGGAAAAATTTTTCCCAATTTTTCCCATAAAATTTTAAATTTTAAAAATTTTAAACAAAAATTTTTGGGACCAAAAATTTTTCTTAAAAAAACTTAAAACACAATGTGTCAACCCAGGAAAACAATCTCTGAATCCAGGGTAGGTTTTAAAATGTCAAAAAATTTTTCACCCTAAAGTGAACATGACAAAATTTTAAAAAAAAGGGCTCTTGAAAAAAGGCCCAAAAAGGCCTTTCCCCCCGGTTTTGGGGTTAAATGGAAAAATAGAAACCCAAAAAGTTTTGCTTACCCCTAGAAATGCATTTCCCCGGGTTCCCAAAAATCTTGGAATGATAAAATTTTTCATGTTTCTGGAAATTTAAAAAAATTGCCCAAAGAGGGTCTTTTGCTTTGATCAGGTGGGAGTAAGCGGGATATTTATTGATGTGGGGTTGGGAAACATATTGCGTCTGGGGAGAAATCCATTTAAATTTTTTTGTTTTTCCGGGAGATGTTTGTATGGGGGAATACAGATTTTATTCATTAAGTCACTTTCCCCCCCATGCATTCCAAATTTAGGAGGTGGCCTTCACGTGTATATCAAGGTTTTGAGCTGTAAATAATGTGGACAATGCATTTATAAAAGCATGTTAGCCTTGCTACAGTTGGGGGAAAATTCATTCCCCCAGAAAATTTTTTTTACGCCTTTATTGGCCCAAGGGTTTCTATAAACCTTTTGGTTGCTCTGTTATAATTTCCCTTTTTGCCCCCTGCGGGTCAATGAAACTAGAGAAGATGGGAAAATAGTTCAGCTCCCTCCATGCAAGACGGGAGCATGGTTTGTGCCTTTCAATCTGGGTTTTTAACCTTTTTTAGTGGGAAAAAATTCTTTTAGTCAATTCTCATAGCCCGTATTCAAGTAAATGGGAAAGATATTTTATTGGTTTGAAAGGAAAAAACGGGAAAAATGCAACGCACTTTATTTTTTTGTGCTTTTTGCCGGGTTTTGGGGTTTTGAAAAAAACCCAAAATTCAGTTTTAATGCTGCCCCTGTTGAAGAGCAGGCATAGGGGGACTCAATGTTTTGAATTGATCATAAGTCTGACGCGGGGTATACTTTGAAAGTAGAACGAAAAAGAAACATCAAAAAAGGGATCTTTGTCTCATGTTTTATTGAAATGAAATTTATATCTTTTTTTGCAGCAGTTAAAAAATTCAAAATATTTTACAGTTTAAAAGGGTTTTTTCCCATAAAAGACATTTATGCCTGTCCAAAAGGGATGAAAATAAATGTTGATCACTGGGGGATCCCCACGGGCACCCAACGATCAATCAAATGGCCTGTAACCAGTTTTTTTTAGAGTACCACAGACTTTGAATAGAGCAGCAGCATACAATTTCCCTTTTCCCAAAGAGAGAAAACAAAAGCAAATGGCCTTAAAAGGGGCCTAAATTTGTCTCCAAAGGGGTTATTAATTGCTTTGCCGTAGGAGAAAACCCGAAGTCAGTTTGATGTCTGGAGTCAACTGTCCCCAAGAGTGGTTTGTTTCTTATTTCCTGCAGCCTACTGCAAAGTTTTTATTGCCCAAAGGGAATTTAACAGTAAAACCAAAGAAAAAAGCTTTTAAACACAGACCTTATATTTCTGTATGTTTACAGAAGGGGGTTTTATCGTTTGAAGCTTTCGTATATTTGAGAAAATCTATCAGTTTTGTTTAAATCCGGGGGGGTCTTTCTTTAGTAGGTGGTTCCCCCTCCTGAAAGGAGTCAAATCATCATTCGGGGGTGCAGTGGTAGGGGGGGGACGTCAGCTTTGCACCCCCCGCTTTCTGACTGCAATTCTCATAATTTGGCTGTAGGTTCTCATGCCCTGGGGGCAGAGTTCACTTCAGGTGCACAAACTCTTGTAACACTACCCTTTATTGGGTGTTTTTTGTTTCACACGCCCCAATGATGAAAACAAGTGTGAAAATGCTCTCTGCCCCCCTCCCCTTTCCCCCCGTTTTTAGGCAGGAGATAGAGCAGATTATAAGGGTTTTTATATGGGGGGAAGCAAGGGGATAAACAGTTCATATTAGGGGAGAGTGAATCTACTTACTCGAAAATAAACATCAAATAAGGCTGTCCCAGCTTCTTCTTACACGAACAGCCATTCAGGGAGCTCGATTCTCCACCCGAGGGGAGTAAACACAGGAGTGAGGCCGCCATCACAGAAAAGGGGGGGTGTCCGGGGGCTGCTGCAGAAAAGCTGTAGATATATTTACTCATATGTACTATACTAAAATGACTTAGGTTTAAAACAAACCAATTACAAAAGTGCTTATTTTTTACTGTCCCCTTATTTGAATATGATCTTTGTACGAAAAACCCCTTTAATTTAAAAGA
>JAODAL010078895.1:0-12759 GCA_025379985.1 Phyllomedusa bahiana | reverse complement strand
GCTTTCCCCCCATTTACCTTGGCACTAAAAATTTAAAAAAAAAATAAACACAAATAGAGAAGTAAAATAAATACACCACCCGTTTCCCATTACAAATGCCAAGCGCCTAAAAAAAACTAAAAAAAAAAACTATTTTTATCCGGTCTCTTTGGCAACTGTTTAGGACCATGCCCACAATTCCCAAAATGCTTTGGGGGGGCAGGGGTAACGTTCACAGTTACCTGGAGAAGGGCATTGGGGTAGGTAAACACAGTGGCGGGGGCACTGCTGTTGCACTGATTACAGGCAGAAGGAGCTCTTTCCTTCTGCCTGTGCCTTAGCTGTGGCGATCATAATAGATCACGACACTAAGGGTTAAAGAAAAACAATTGGGGTGAGCGGCATAAATCCACTGGTCCCATTCGCTATTTTGTGCGATCACTTGTACCCCTGCACGATCATCGTCCATTTGCGGGAACCATTTTCTCTAAGACTCCCCTAGTCCTATTGGGGAAAGGTTTAAGAGGAAAAGGTTTCTTAAGCGAGCATTTATGGTGGCATCTAAATACAGGCTCTTCAAGCCAGTCAGAACTGGACATCTAAAAAAAAAATATTTTTGGGAAATGTGAAAAGTCGCTAAAAAATCCCCTTGTGGTTTTAAAAAAAAAATAAAAAAAATTTTAAAAAAAAAAAAAAAAAAAAAAAAAGGGGTGGTACAGGCGAGACAAAATTAAAAACGCTAGTAATTAACTCTTATTTTGTGTGATATAACTGTCTTACACACAGAAATTTCTGAACTTATCAAATTTATCAGAAATAAAGAATGATTTTATGGACCAAAGTTTATTAATAACTTTAGCACAAGGTTTTCACAAAAAAAACAAATCTTGAATCACATCTAAAAAGGGGCTCTTGGGAAAGGCAAAACCGCTCCAGGGTTTAAAAAAAAAAAAAAAGTAAAAAAAAAAAATTGTTTTGGGCCAAATTTCCCCTGAGACCCAATTTTTTATTTTTTTTAAAACCCAAAAAGATCTTTGTGATGGCTTCGTGGATGTGACATCATATTTGCAAAGCCCCAGAGCAATGCAGATGAACTCATATTTTTGGAAAAATAAACCCCTATAAAATTTCATGGGGTTGAAATTTTTTCATTTGTGCCCAGTACTTCACAGGTCTTTTTTTTTTTTTTTTAGCATTAGGCTATCAAAAACATGGAGGGGAAAGAAAACGCCAAATAAAAAAAAAACCAAAACCCAAACCCCCAAAGGGCATAAACCAAAGGGTTTTTTAGAGAAAAATATTTTTTAATCAGATAAAGTATTTTAAATAAATAAAAAAAGGGGCATTTGGTATTACTTTTTTTTTTTTTTTTAAAATTTCAGTAAAAAATGACACGCCCTTTTTTTTACTCATTTGATAAAATTTTCACAACCCCATAAAAAATTTTTTTTTTATTTTTTGTACCTTTTAAAACATAATAAAAACTTTTAAATTATTTTAGGCATGCTAAGTTTTGACACCCCAGAACCCCTTTAAATTTTATTTTGGGCCAATTTTTAAAAGGACTTTTTCAGCTTGTGGGATGAATTACACTCATTGGTACAACTGGGTTCCACAAGAATTTTATCACTTTTTTTATTGTTTTTTGAGCAATTTTTTTAAAACATAAAATGAAAATTCGGGCTTCTTATTTTTTTTTTTTGGCTTTCCCTTTAAATATGGGTTAAAAAACCCCAAAATGACATTTTATAAAAAAGGGAAATTAAAAATTTTTTTTATTTTTTTTTTAGAATTTGGCTTTGTAATTAAAAACTTGGGGGTTTCCCCCCCCACTTACCCCACTTAATTTTTTTTTAGATTCTTTTCTCTTTGTCACAAGGGGCTAACTTAAAAAAATCTTTTTTGGTTTGGGGGGTCGGGAGGGAAAGGTGGGGGGGGGGCCCCCTTCTGTAAAAAGGCCCATATATGTGAGTATTTTTAAATTCGCAGCATCAAAGGGAATTAAAACCCACCGGGCATTTGGGGTTGGGAATGTCCCCCCCAAAAGAAATTTGGGACGAACCCCCAGCGGGCCAGTTAAAAATTTCCATTTCCTTGGCACCCCCTGTGGGCAAAAAGCTCCCTAGTCCCCACATCTCCATGACCGGGCGGGTTTAATGACGTAATTTTCTGGGAGAAACACAAGTTTAGTACAAAGAAGTTTTAAAAAAAGATCCCCGAATTGTAAAAAAGGAAAATCCCAAATTTTTTCCCATTGTCTATCAAAAATAAAATTAAAATTTCATGCCAGGCCGGGGAAAAATTATTTTTTAAAGGGTTGGCTGATTTTGGTTTAACTAATCAGCAGTTTTAAACCCTGGGTATGGGCATGTCAAAATTAACCAATTTTCATTTTGAACGAATTTTTTTAAAAAAGAACCTTTCACTTTAATTTTTAATGCCCCCATTGCTGGACAGCAAAAAGTTGGGGCCCGGGACTTTGGCTTTTTTTCCCAGCGCTGTGCCCCCTTTTTTTTTAAAGTTCTGAAAGTTTTAGAGTATTTAAATTTTAAAAAATTCTGCAATTTTCACCCAAAAGGGGAGCAGAAAAAACATTTTTTTTAAGACCCCTCCCACCTAAGCTGCCCCCAACCCATTTCATAAATAATCAAATTACTTTGAATGGGTAAAAAATGTGAATAATTGGGGGTCCCTGGGTGGTCAGGGCAAAAACCTGCCCTGAATAGCGGGACTTTTTCGGTAAAAAAACCGGATCTGAAACTGTTTAGGAATAAGGCCGTTTTTCACAGGGCTTTTTTGGGCGCGGATTGGAGCCGTATGGCCGGATTTGCGTTCATACGGCTCCAATCCGTTCAGTCTTTTGGAAATCCACAGTTCTCATAGAAAAACATTTAAATCGTTCCTTGCTGGCGAATCCGCCGGGGGGGAGAAAGTGACATGCACATTTTGGCGCAAACGCCCTGGAAATGCAAGTTAGGGGGCCGGGAGAGCACCCCCCCCACCGCCCTTTCAAGCCAAATTGGGGGGGGATGGCCCCCCAAATTACGTTGAAAACCCGTTAAACAGGCCCCTAGAGACCACCATGTTGTCCTACTTGTGCTGTCTCACAAGGGGGGGTAAAACCCTTGTGCCCCGGTTTTTCTCTTTAAAGCTAATCAAAATGGGGGAAAAAACCCTTTAAGCAAAAGAAATTTTAAAATTAAGGGGAGAAAAAGTATTAGTACACCACTTTTCCCAATTTCCCCCATTAAAAAAGAAGAGAGGCCTGTAATTATCATGGGTAGACCTAACTATGAAGACAAAATGAGAAAAAAACACCCAGAAAATCAATTTCCTTTTTGAAAAAAATTGCAAATTAGGGGAAAAAATAAGTATTTGGTAAATAACAAAAGTTTATAAGTTTGTTGGAAATGACAAGGTTAAATGTTTTCTTAATTTTCACAAGGTTGGCAAAGTTACTGGTATTTTGGGGCCCATTCCGCCATGAGATTCCCCTCTAGAGCAGTGATGTTTGGGGCTGTCGCTGGGCAACACGGACTTTCAACTTCCTCCAAAAGTTTTCTATGGGGTTGAGATCTGGAGACTGGCTTGGCCACTCCAGGACTTTGAAATACTTCTTACGAAGCCACTCCATTGTCCTGGTGGTGTGCTTGGGATCATTATCATGCTGAGAGACCCAGCCACGTTTCATCTTCAATGCCCTTGCTGATGGAAGGAGGTTTGCACCCAACATCTCATGATACATGGCCCCATTTTCTTTCCATGTACACGGATCAGTCGTCCTTTTCCCTTTGCAGAGAAACCGCCCTAAAACATGATGTTGCCCCCTCCATGCTTCACAGTAGGTATGGTGTTCTCTCTCTCCTCCAAACACGGCGAGTTGTGTTTCTACCAAACAGTTATACCTTCGTTTCATCCTACCATATGACATTTTCCCAATACTCTTCTGGATCATCCAAATGCTCTCCATCATAATTCAGATGGGCCCGGACATATACTGGCTAAAGCATGGGGACACGTCTGGAACTGCAGGATCCGAGTCCCTGGCGGCATAGTGTGTTACTGATGGTAGCCTTTGTTACGTTGGTCCCAGCTCTCTGCAGGTCATTCACTAGGTCCCCCCCCCCCCCATGTGGTTCTAGGATTTTTGCTCACCGTTCTTGTGATTGATCACGGGGTGAGATCTTGCGTGGAGCCCCAGATCGAGGGAGATTATGAGTATTCTCGTATGTCTTCCATTTTCTAATTTTTTGTCCCACAGTTGATTTCTCCAACCAAGCTGCTTGCCTATTGCAGATTCAGTCTTCCCAGCCTGGTGCAGGGCTACAATTTTGTTTCTGGTGTCCTTCGACAGCTCTTTGGTCTTCACCTTTAGCGGATTTTGGAGTGTGACTGTTTGGGGGTTGTGGGACAGGTGTCTTATACGGATAAAAAGTTCAAACAGGTGCCTTTTACTTCAGGTAATGAGTGGAGGAAGAGGACCCTTTTCAAAAGGTTACAGGTCTGTGAGAGCCAGAAATCTTGCTTGTTTGTAGGTGACCAAATACTTATTTTCCCACCATAATTTGCAAGTAAATTCTTTCCAAATCAGACAATGATTTTCTGGATTTGAGTTCTCATTTTGTTCCTCATAGTTGAGGTCTACCTATAATGTCAATTACAGGCCTCTCATTTTTTAAGTGGGAGAACTGGTGGCTAATTAAATACTTTTTTCCCATTGTAGGTAAAAGGTAAATAAAACATTATTACCAAATATATTGCTGTTCCAATCTTCATTGGCGAGTTAGAGCAGTTTTTTGTTTTTTTCTACAGGAGTCACATTACTATGACCACCAGCTAATAACCAGAGCAACCACTGTGTGCCACACACACAGCAACTAGATGGCCTGTGCATGACTTAAAGTCCTGATAGATGGTCACAGATATATAGAGCCAGAACTGGGACAAGGTATTGTGGTGCCCTAAGCAAATAAGGCAAAGAGAGCCACTTCCCCTCCATGGAAAATTCCGACCCATCCATGCCTTCTTATGCCCCTAGGCGGTCGCCTACCCATCATCCCAGCCCTGTATGAAGCCATTCTGACCGCAGGGCATCCCACAGCCGCTTTGATATTGAGGTGGTCCTAAAGATACTCAATTAGGTTCAAGTTAGAAAATAAGGGGCTCCGAGTAGTACAATAAAGCCTTGGTCATGTTCTTCCAACCATTTTCAGACATTTTAAGCCAAGTGACATGTCACAGTATTCCCTGTGATGGATGGGATTTACCAGCAAGACAATCAACATGTATGGGTGTATGTGATCCACAAGGATACATGCACAAGAGTGTCTGAAAAATACAACGAACACATTCCCCAGACTAACACTGCCAAAACCAGTTGGGGTTCTTCCAGTGGTTGCAGGGTGGGCGTTCTCTGATGTTTCTTGCCTGGCATGAGAATGTCAACTTGCGTGATGTAGCAGAGAGAGAACCCTCTGGAATGGTGCCATTTGTCTACTCACCATACGCTATTACCACAGCAGGACAAGAACATTTCACAAACTGCAGAGTTACAGAAATACTGCTATTCTTGACCCAAAAGCCAATAATTATCCCTTTTTGCAACTGATAAATTGCACTCTACACCCATGACAGCAACAAGGGATGTGTGCAGAAAGTCCATCAGAAACCTTCTAAAAACACCAAGTGACTATCTTTATGAGCTACATGCTGTCGATTTCAAAAATAGGAAGTAGTTATGATAACGTGACTCAATTATATCTCTTATTCCAAGACACATATCTTGTACTTGCATATGCTAATCTATCTAGAGGCTCAGTCTTCAACTTATTTCATTGAGCCACAGCAGCACCACCTGAGAGAAGAGCTCTGCTTAGAGGGACTGGAAATAAAATAAGAGTAACGGTAAGTGAAAGTTAATCGTTAAGTTATATGTAACTTGAAATTAATTAAAAGATGTCAGGTTTATTGATAATCATGCTGTATTTATTATATTATTGCCTTTTGAGTGATCCTTCAACAAACAATACCAATTGTTTCTTAGACAACCAGTGTATAATGAAACTAGGAGTATGGAAAACTGGTACTGGGTTCTAAAGCCCCCAAAATGTCAGCCAAACATAATTCAAGAATAAAAAAAAAACGTAAGCCGATAACAGATCACAAAGCACATCATTACATATTAAAGTCAGAAAAAGCTGCAAATCACTTTATATATTGAGAATAGAAAGTTCTTTGGATCATGGACTTTATACACTGCTTAGTGGGCCTAAAAAATAAAATATTTTGCCTCCCTCACACGGTGCCAAAAAAAAAAAACAAAGCTCGTTCTGGCACATGTAAAGAGCAGTACAGAATAGGTAACACCACACTATACTGTAGAGAGGTGCTACTAGACCACTAGGGCGTGCACTTCACTACTACAATTGTTTTACAAGGCTAATGTTTATGACAATTGGCTGGATCTTCCATTCATTTACAGTTTCCGAAGGGTTTGTGACATCGCATGTTGAAAATATTGTATACCCAGGCCATAGTAAGCCGAGAACCACTGTATCAGAAAATCAAATTTAGGGGAAAAGAAGCCCACACAAACAAACACACAATACAGTAAGGCTATGTTCACACGGCTTAACTGCGGGACGTAATTACGCCCCTCAGTTACACTGTGTGGCCGGGGCGGAAGCCGGGTGGGGCCTCGCGGCACATAGGAATCGACCAGCGCGCTATACGCGCTAGAAATTTACATTACCAGTCGGCGTATTACCCCGAGCAGGGAGAGGAGACGTAATCCATAGTTCTCTATGAGAACTGTGGATTACCGTAATGAATGGGCCGTTTTCAGCCGTAATTTGCGCACTTCGGCGCGTAATTACGGACCGAAATACGGCCCATTTTAAGCCGTGTGAACATGACCTTAAAGTCTTAAAAAATAAGCAACACTAAGTATTGAGTTTTTGCATAAATTTCATGATGTATCTGGATAAATTTATGTAATCCTAAACTAAATGTTCTAATAAAAAAAGAAAAAAAAAAAAAACACAGGAAGAAATTTTAACTCAACTTTCATTATTTTTTTCAAATATGCATTACCTGATGCAATCCATATTTTATCTGGAATACTACTTCAGTGTTGAGATACTTCGGGTAAAAAACACAAATGTAATGGCCCTGGGATGTTAACTTCTTCCCACTGCACCGTCATAAAATTCTTTCCAACTACAATACTTTTTTTTTGCAGGACAAGATGTTCTTTTTAATATGCCATAGGCCATGTTACGGTAACATAGCGTATTGGGGTACTGGGGATTGGAACCCAACGGTAATTACGGTAATTGCTTTTGGAAGTGAATTCGTTTGTCGGTTGGGGATGTGTTTTTAGGTGGAGGGTAAAATGTGGGATGGAAGTCCCCTATAAGCGATTTACTCAATATCACAATCTCGAATAAGCAGTGAACGCCTTACTAACAAAAATGTGGGGGGGGGTGAAGTGGGGCACCCATTACGTAGCGGAGGTTTGGTGGTTTTTATGCTGTTAATTCTTCAATATAAATTATGTGTTATCTGTATTCGGTAGGTTGATACAATTTTGGCTATATCAAATATGTAGGGTTTTTGTTATGTTTTAGTATGACCAATACCTTTTTTTTTCTTTCACCTATGGATCGGAGTGAGAGCTCATGTTTTTGCAATTTTAAGTTTTTGCTGGTACCATTTTGGGATTCACAGCGTATGGGATAAATGATGTAATTTTAATAGATTGGACCTTTACGGATATGGCAATACTAGTTAGAAGTTTTTTTCTTATTTGTAAAATGGTGATGGTAACTGATCTGCATCCCACCATTTACCAAAGCTCTTTACTGGCATGATGAAGTATCCATACGCCACATGTTAGTAAAGCGCTGAGAGTGCGTCCATTTCATACATTTTTTTTAAACATGCTCAGTTTTTCCTTCATATTATACAAATAAGCTTTATTTGCTCAAAGACATGCTTACCTCATCAGCAGCTTTGATGATATACTCCGCGATTTTAGGGTCAAGACCATAATCCTTATTTACTTCTGCTGCCGCCTTTTTTAAGATTCCAAATGCTCTTATAACTGGTAGCTGAAATTAAGGAAGATAAAAAGGGGGCACAATTTTTATCATAAACAGATGAAAGCTAATGTAACGCTAGCCTGCTAATTTTAAAAGGACCACTCTAGGTTTTACTTTCTCCCTTAGTTCATCAAATCAAGCTTTTAGGTACACTGTAATTCCAGTAATTGCTTATCTGCAGCTGAATAAAGGATTTCTGGCTGATGCAACAGTCTCTGTTAGGCCACGTGACCCACACTTCTTGACTGAAAGACACTGTGCTTTTTATGGTGATAGAGAGTCTATGCATTCCCATGAGACAGACTTTGAACCTCCCATAGGAACGCACAGAGATTCACTTCCGGGTCACACAACTTTGCTGGGTGTTTCATTAACTCTGTGTATTCAGCTGCAGGTAAACAAGCTTAATGGCACGGCTGTGGACCTAAAAGCAAGTAATGAACCAAAGAATGAGGGGAGAAACGGAGTGGTCCTTTAAGAAATCAATATTTTGTGCTACTCATTTTCTGGAACGCAAAGTAATGCTGCTCAGTGTGTGAACATGTGGGGTCACCAGCTGCACATCCATTTGGGTGTTGCTTGGCAAGTACAGGAGCTGTTAAAATTATTCTTTAAAAGGAGTCTCTCTATTTTCTCTCTTTTTCTAACATTTAACAGGAACGTAATCCAACACCTACTTTAATTTTTTATAGAAAAACAGTATTTGTATCATGGCTCATCAGTATATAGTAGAAGAAGCAAGCAGTCATATATGTCAGCACAGACTACAGCAGCCATTCCACTTAAATGACCAAATAATGTTTTTTTTATACATGCATATTAATAGTCAAACGTATGTAGCCATATAAAAAAATATACATCCAGTCTGATTGTAACTTTGGGTTCAAGAACAAAATCTTTAAGACAGATTGGTTCTTGCTTTCGGGATTTCAAATTCTTCATCAGTAGGCACAACTAAATGTAATAATCTCATTATCCAACTTCCTTCATCCACATCTTTAAGGCCTCGTTCACACGGCTTATTTTGCCGCGGATTGGCGCCGTACTGCGCGCCGGATTTGCGCGTCAGTACGCCGCCAATCCGTCGGAGTCATTACGGTAATCCACTGCTCTCATAGAGAACAGTGGCTTCCGTCGCTCCTCCCCGCTCGGCGAAATCCCCGGGGGGGAGAAAGTGACATGCACATTATTTACGGCGCGTACGCGCGAAACAATGCATTGTCTATGGGGCCGGAAGCGGCGCCCCGCCGCGCCCCGCCCCCGCCCCCGTCCCTTATTCACGGCGGATTTGTGAGCTGAATACGGCTCACAAATCCGTCGGGAATAAGCCGTGTGAACACGGCCTAACTAGCCTTGATTGAAATTGATGGACATATGCCTTTTTTCAACCGTACTATGTAACTATATACACACACATATATTACTCTCTTGTAAAAAAAAAAAAAAAAAAAAAAAAAAAAACGTAAACAATATAAATCTTTTCTAGTAGTTATTAAATCACGAACCATGCTTGATAAGTGTGAATAAACTGGAATACTTCATCCCAGCATCAGAGGGTACTCATTAAGCTATATCACAGTCTGCATAAGGGATTCTTCATATTGCCATAACTACCTTTATGACCACATTGGACAGAGGTTTGTTGTGCGCGCATCTGTTCACCCTGCGGCACCAACTGTATATATCCATATGCACACTAATATATAATGTCTAAAACAGCTATTGTAAGAGAAACACAAGACTAATATGAGAACACTTTTCAAAGCATGGTGTACTATCGAACATTGTGCCTTTTTTTTTTTTTTTTTTTTTTTTTTATAACATTGATTTGCCCCATGTAAACCAGAAAGGCAAACAGGGAGAAGGAGGGGGCGAGGTGACATTGATACACAGAGTAATTTGACATACCGTATATACTCGAGTATAAGCCGACCCGAGTATAAGCCGAGGCACCTACTTTTGCCACGAAAACTGGGAAAGCTTATTGACTCAAGTATAAGCCTTTGGGTGGAAAAAGCGCGGCTACTGGTGAATTTTAAAAATAAAAATAGATACAAAAAAATTACATAGGCAGTTTAATGTCCCCTGATAGGCAGGTTATAGGCAGTTTAATGTCCCCAATTCCCATAGGAGGGTTTATAGGCAGTTTTTAATTGGGCCCCCATAGGCAGGTATAGGTCGTTATAGGCAGGTATAGGTCCCCCTAGGCAGGATATAGGCAGGGTATAGGTCAACCAAGGCAGGCTATAGGCAGGTATAGGTCCGGTTCTAAAAAAAAAAAAAAACCCCACTTACCTCGATCCCCGCTGCCCGTCTCCCACGCGCTCTCCTAGGCACAGGCGGGTGATGTCATCAGGCCACACACGCGAGTCTGCGGCCGCCCGGAGTCCACTGCGGAGCACGGAGCGCTCGCTCTCTGCTCCGCAGTGCTATCTCTTCACTTGTATGCGCTCCGGAGGGGTCGCATACAAGTGAAGAGATAGCCGACAGCGCCCGTGGCCAACCGCAGTGCCGGGACGTGTGGGTTGTACTGGCCCTTCAGTTATAGCGCTCCAGAGGAGCCCCCTAAAATAAAGCTCCCTGGGGCCACGGGCCATGCACGCCCCGAGTGCCGACTGATTTGGTAAAACCCGAGGGGGGATTTTTCAGCACTTTTTTTGTAAAAAACTCGGTTTATACCGATATATAGGGTTTCTTACTTTGCTCATTGTAAGGGCAAAAAATTTTCTAAAGTTATCTTTTTTCAAAAAGTTGTACAAAATAAACATTTTACATTCTGTACAAAGAATAATCCACAAAAAAACCCTACCCACAAAAAAAAAAAAAGAAAAAAAAAAAAAGTGAAGGGTTTTACAAAACGAAAGGGGAGTGAATGTTTTGGGGGACAGATTTCTAACTTCTGTAGGACAAAGTGGAAAGAAAGAAAAAAAAAAAAAAAAAAACAACCCACCAATTTCCCAAATTTTTTAAATTAAATAATTTGTTGGTCCCCAAAATTTTATTTTTTTTTCAAAAAAAAAAAAAAAAAAAAGGGGGGGGAAAAAAAAAGGGAAATTTTAAAGGATGAAAATTCTTGCACTGCCCTCCATAAACAGGGAGCTCCCAGCCCCAAAATATCAAGAACAATATTAGGGTCAAGAGTCAAGTGTCCTTTTTCTTGGGGGCCGGATGGGGTGAAGGAATACAAAGTTGATAAATGGTGAAGGTCGGGAGGTGATTTAGGTTGTTTTTGAGGGATGGAAAAAACAGTACATTTCCACCCCCCCAGACGGACATTGTCCCTTTTATTAAAGAAAAAACCCCTAACCCAAAGTGGGGTGTTTTTATTCCAGGTTAATTATCCACTTAGGCTGGGCCCGGTTCACAGGTTTTTTGTTGTGTTTCTCAATGCATCAAAGAACTTTTTTTTTTTTTTTAAAAGCAAGTGTTTTTAAATTTAAAATTTTAAACAAGTAATGTTTGGGTTAAATGTATTTTTATTTTTGCATAATTTTTGTTTAATTTAAGAATGCAAAATGTGAACCCAGCTTAAAAAAAAAAGAATGCATGGAAAAGGATCTTGTGACATACTTTTGTAACTTAAAACAGCTGGAGACACAGCGGAAAACCAAAAGAAAACGCTCATAAAAAGTTTTAAATCACTTGCATGTTTAAAATAAAATAACTTTCAAAATCTTCGCTGCTCCCCCTTTTGCTCAATCTTTCCCGGGTTTTCCCCTTTTTTGAAAATGTATTTACAACTAAAAACCCTTTAAAATTTTTTCACATTAATTTTTATGTTTTATAAAATATAAGTAGTAAACGTTTAAATCACTTACTGGGATTTCCCCCCGTTTACACCTCCAATTTTAAATTCATTTTTGATCAACAGTCTGAGCTCCTAATATTTATCATTGGGGAAATTTCAGTTCCCAAAAGTGTCAATTTAATTCTATAAAAATAGAACTGGCCCGCAACAAAAAAAATAAGTGAATTATTCAAAGCTTTCAAAAAAATTAAGTAAACAGAACATTACATTCTACATACTTTTTTAAAAAGAAGAAGTGTACCTCAATAAATCACAAACATCTGACTGAATGTTAAACAAAGGGGGGGTACCCAAGTTTTACCCAAAATGTGCTGCTTATTTCTGAGGGTTTTCCTTTATACATGGGGCAGAGGTGGGTTTGGGGGGTGTTTGTTACAGGGCCTTTCATTTGCCCAAAACTTTAAAAAATTTTAATTAAACTTTTTGGTTTCCAAAGGAAAAAACCTTTCGGTCCTTCAGGGTATGTCTGAACAAACGAAAACCGTTGGTACCCTGTCGCATATCAGCAATGAAAAAAAGTCTTTAGCCTTTTTTTTGCACAGATTTTTTTTCCCTTAGTTTAGAACCCCAAATATGAACACTTGTTTAAATTTTACCAACTCTGCTCTGATTTGCCGTCAAAGGGTTTTTTTACAAATCCGACCCGGCTTTTGGGAAACTGCACCAAAACACGGGTCCCCAAGTGTCAAAAAGCCGGGATTTTGATAGCATTTTGACAACGTGTGAATTTAGCTTTTGGAAAGTTGATACTTTTTCTTTACTTTTTTAATTTTTTTGGAAACAGGTAAAAACACTCAAAATAGATTAAACATTTTAAAAAAAAAACAAAACAAAAAAAAAAAAACATTTTAACTCATTGAACAGTTCTTC
>JAODAL010078894.1:0-12759 GCA_025379985.1 Phyllomedusa bahiana | reverse complement strand
CTGTTGTTTCTAGCGTTTCTGCTTCTCTTGTCTCCAGGTACAGCTCGGGTCGTCGATAGAAGAATTTTATTACCACTGTGTTTATTCAAATAATATGTTGCGACCTCACAGAGATACCGCTCTTATACCTGTTATTATGTCACATAATGTGTGGAATGTGTGTAAGATCCAAGCTACATCCAGATCATCTACATCATGGGGCTGTTTACATGTCCACCTGTGTCCTCATCACCTCCCCCCTTCCTCAGGATCACACAAGTCACCTGTGTCTGGACCCTGTAAGACAGTCAGTGGATCCGTCATGTTACAAGCTCCTCAATGTGTCTCATTTTCCCTGGACAGCTCGTCCTTCTTTATTTCCAGCTGCTGGATAGAGCGGAGGATGAGAGTGATACTTCCTTTTCCATGCCTGGAGATCTACTCAGGACCCTCTTCTCCAAGTCGTCCAGCCGTCTCCTGATGTCTGTTAAACGGGCAGTGACTCTCTCGGCTTCTCCAGCTGCTTTCTCTTGAGCTTTTCTCCTTTGCTCCTCCAAAACTCTGGACTCTTTCCTCAGTCTCCTCTCTCTTTGTGATCAGTTTTGGAGAACATTTCTCAGTTTCTCCTTCTTCCTCTCAGAGGCCCCCATCCAGCATCTCCACCCGGTGTCCTCGGTGATCTCCAGCCAAACTGCAGGGACACACAGATACAAGCAGCATCCTCAGTGCGGGAATATTCCGGGATTTTCTTATGGACAGAACATTTCCTGTTCTCCAGGGAAGTGCGGGGCTCGGAAAAGACGTGTTTGCTGATTTGCTGTGAACTTTCAGGTGATTAAATTACAAAAGAGAAGCCCACACAGCAGACAGGATTTCACAGCACATACAGGAGAGTCTACAAAGTAAGTGCAGCAGATCCCTATGACATCCTCTTGACATGGCCAATTAAAATGGAGATTCTCTATAACTTTACGCAGAGCTATGTTCCTCATCAGTGTAGGCCGCTCCTGAAACTCTTCTCTGCATTCTGGATAGGAATAAACTCCAGCCTCGCCTGTGTATCCAGCACACGATTCAATACAGAGCCGGGAGAAGTTGTGTCCACATCTCAGCATTTACGGGTCTGTATAAGTTGGTCAGACAAATGGAGCAGTCCAGATCGTCTCTCACATCAGCAGACGCCATGGCGACAGAGGAAAGGGAGAAACTAAAACTTTCATTCCTCGCGGCTCAGAAACCAGAGGGCGGGATTTCTACTTGTTTTCAAAGGGCAGGGCTGAAGGCACAAGATCAGTCACTATTTAACCTGTTCTGGACACGTCATAATCATATATTATCTGCTTTAAGGCCTTAATTGTGGTAAAAAATTATATTGAGCCTGGTTGTTACTTGTAGTTAAAAATTCTTTTAAATAACAGGATTGTGAGTATTAGAGAGAAACTGGATTTAAAGGGTTGCCCCCTTAAAAAAGTGATCAAAAAATACCTAAAAGACTTGTATGTCCCATCTGTTACTGCTCTATGTAGCTACACTACACACTTAAAGGGGTTCTCCCACTTCCGTTATTGATGGCATATCGCTAGGATATGCCATCAATATCAGATAGGTGTAGGTTACACTTCTGAGGCCCGCACCTATTCCTAAAATAAGTTCAAGGTTTATTTGGGCCAGCTCACCTTTAAAGGCCTCGTGGAACGCCAATTTTTGTCTGCGGTCTGGGCTTGACCCTGGGGGGAATCCGTCCCTTTTTAAACGACCCATTTGGAAAGATTAGGATCGGGGTTTCAAAGACTTGAAATTCAAAAGAGCAGTCGGGGGGTTTTTTTTAAAACATCCATCTCTTTAAATGTAAAAATCTTTAAAAATTCCCCAGTTTCGGGGTTTTAGCAAGCCAGGGCGGAGCCCGGGAAAACCAAATACGGGTTTGGGGGGTGGGTTTGGTTTGGCTTCTGATTACCGGGGTTTAGGTAAAGTAAACCCCCTTACTCAGGGTTTGACGTAAATTTTTGGCCCCGGCTTTTAAAATAAAACAGACAAAATTAAAAAACCCTGGGAGAATAATTTCAAAATAAAGGCTATGCAAAGAAAAAAATTTTAAAATTAATGCCGGGCCCTCTATTTTAAACCCCTGTAATCACTAAACTAGGTAGTGATTTTGGGGATATCCGGGGTTTACATTCATAACCTTGGGGGGAAATTTTTTGTGTTCTAATTTTTAAAAAAATCCACCATCCCTTCACTTTTTCCCAAAATTTTCCTTTGAAAAAATTCCCCTTTTCGTGTTAAATTGTGCCCTTTCTCTATCCCCAAAAAGATGGAGCTCGTGTCTTTTTGGATTTTTTTTAAAGTGAAATGTTTAGAAAACCCCCCCAAAAAAAATTTTTTTAAAAAGGTTTCCTGTTTTCCTATTTCAGATAAATTTCTGGGGGAAAAACGAGTTTTGAGAGGCCCGTATTTGGCAGCCCAAAAAAATTTTGGCTCCTTACCCCGGGTTTCAAAATTGTTTTAAAAATTATACAAATTTGGTGTTGCAATTTTTTGGAAATTTTTTAAATTTTGAAATTTTTTTTTGGGTTAAGGGGAAAGAGGTGAATGTTTTTAAATTTATTGTTTGTACTTAAAGTGAACTTTTATTATGCCCCGCACCCATAACGGGCCAGTGGAAAATTTAAGCCAATTTTTTTTTTGTTGTTTGAATTATTTTTAAAAAAATAAGTTTGGGGAAAAAATTTGACCCCAAATGGGGGTTTGCCTTGGTGGTTGTGTATCAAAATTTTTTGTTGAAACCCTTTTTTTTTTTGATTTTTTTTTAAAAAATAAAAATATAGGGAGATTTTTTTTTCACTATGTTTCCCCAATTTTGCCTATATTGAAAAGCTATAACTATTTAAAAAAGAACGTAAAGGGCTTTATTATCTGGGGGCCCTATTGCCTTTATTTTTTTAAAGGGAAATTAAAACCCCGGACCCTTTTAAATTTTTATTATTTTATTCTTCATATTTCTCTATCCAACTTTTCAGGTTTGAAAACCCCCTCAGCATAAAATTATTTTTTAAAAGATTTTTGTTGGGGTTTAAATAAAATCCCCCCTTATTTGAACAGTTTCGTTTTTTTTAATGGTTCACCCCCCGGGCCCAAATTTTTGCCGCCGTAAAGGGGGGGGATAAACAGATTCCCCCTAAAAAATGGGAATTTTTTTTGTGCTTATTATTTCCCTTGGAAGGGAAGGGGGGAAAACCCCAATAGTTTTTCCCCTTTAAATTTCCCAGTCAATGTAACACCCAAAAATTTAATCTATGCTTGGATTTTATTTGGGGGTTTAGGAAATTTTTTAAAGATTCAATTTTTTACTATTAATGTACCTTAAAAAATTTTTTTCTACTGTTTTCCCCCATTCCCCCCCCCTTTAAAAAAATATGAGATCGTCGGAAAAATCGGGGGAATACCCCTATGGGGGTTAAAAAAAAGGGGGGTTGATGTCAGGGGAATAAAAATTTCTTTTTCCCCAATTGCCATATTTTTTTTTGGCAAGGAGATGGTGAAAAACGGGGCCCCCATTGATGCACCTTTTTGACTTGTTGAAAAAAACTTTTTTTATAAAAGTAAAAAAAATTGTTGTGTCAAAAATTTTGGGGGGCCCCAGAATAAAAAAGCCCAATTTACAGGAGAGAAAATTACCTTATTTGGTTTAAAAAAAAAAATTCCCTGTAGGATCGGGGAGGGCCGGGCCGTGGGGGTTGCGGGGGCCCCCAAAACCCAAAATTTTTAATTTCCCTGACAGCCGGGGCCCCCCAAATTGGCCGGGCCCCATGACCCCAAAAGTGAAAAATTTTGGTGTTTTAGAACCCCTTAGATGCCCAGGTAAGTTAATTACAAGGGGCTCAATTGTCTATAAACCCATCGTCCCCAGTTTTTCATTCGTTAAACCCTTTTTCCTGGGGGCGTGGGTCAAAAAAGCGGGGAAAAAAAATTTTTTTTTTTATGTACTTTGGGGATTTGAATGAATGTGGGGGTTTACCGGATTTTGGGAAACCAAAAAATTTTACCCGGAAAATTTTGGGGAAAGAATACCGTGTGAAAATCCCGGGATCAATATTATGTGAAAAACCCTTTTCTTTTTTTTTCAGTGGGATTGTGTAGAAAAAATTTTTTATTTTGGGTAGGATCCCCCAAAGTTTTTTTTGGCCATTTTCCCTCTTATAGAGGTCCGCATCTGGGGGGAAACCGCCCCCACCTTTGCCCTTGGTTTGGGCGTACCCCAAGTTTTTCATTCTCCCGAAACCCTTTGTAAGGTTTCCCATCTATGACTTTTAAAGTTTTGGCCCCCCTTTTGTGAGTTCCTTTTTTGGGGACTTTTCTTCATTGCAGTTTCGATTAATTCCTCCTAAATTTGGGGTCCGGGGAAAATATCCATTTTTGGAAATTGGGTGGGGGTCCCCAAAATGGATAGAAATTTTTTTTCCCGTAGGGCCTGGGGTCTCTACCAGTTTTAAATATTGTTTGTTAAAAATTGGAGGGTTTCATTTTTCTAACTGTCGTTTTATTGGGGTGCCCCAAATTAAATTTCCCCGGAATTCGGGGTTTTTAGGGGTTTTTCCATTTTGTACTTAATGTATTTCCTGATTGAAAATTTGTTGAATGTATGCATATTGATTGGTTCATTATAAATTTTTTCCCAAAAAGTGATTCTTTATTGTGGGGTTTCCAAACCAATTTGCATAGGAAATTTTTGGGACAGTAAAGAGGGTTTTGGATTTTTTAACTTGGGAAAACTCGCACCCCAAAGGGTTTATGAAGGGTACGCCAGGATAATTCCAATATCACTATAGTGAGTGATTACGGGGGTTTAAAATGGGAAGGTTCCGGCAGTAGGTTTTTTTTTATTTGCTTTGCTTCAGTTGAATTATTTTCTCCAGGTGTTTTTAAAATTTTTGTCTGTTTATTTAAATGTCCGGTGGAAAAATTTGACGTCACCTTTAGTAAGGGTCAGGGTGACCTAAAAAAAAAAAAACCCTTTTCTTAAAAAAAAAAAAAAAAAAAAAAAAAAAAAAAAAAAAAAAAAAATAAAAAAAAAAGAAAAAAAAAAAAAAAAAAAAAAAAAAAAAAAAAAAAAAAAAAAAAAAACCAAAAAAAGAAATAAAAAAAAAAAATAAAAAAAAAAAAAAAAAAAAAAAAAAAAAAAAAAAAAAATTTCCAAAAAAAAAAAAAAAAAAAAAAAAAAAAAAAAAGGGTTCAAACCCCCACCCCCAGCTGTTTTTGGTCTCCGGGTCTCGCATGGTTTTTGGGAAACCCAAGAAATGCTGTGAATTTTAACGGTTTACATAAAGAGAGGGATTTTTTTAAAAATACCGCTGCTCTTTGAAGTTTCAAGTTTTTGGGGAAGTGACCCTTTTTCTTTCATTTGTTCGTTACAGGGACGGTTACCCCAGGATAAAAAGGGGAAAAGGGACCTGCAGACGAAATTGGTTTTTCCCACGAGGCTTTGGGTGAGCTGTCCTTTAAACCCCCTTTGGGAACTTATTAAAGGAAACATGCACATTTTGTCATCGGAAAAGTTGCCCCCCTTTTACATTTAAAAATCTATTAAATTTCATTAAAATTTTTTAAAATTGTGTTTTCAAGTATAAAAAAATATGGAAAAAATGAGGATTTTGTTTTAAACAGCAGATAGCGTGGGTGTAACGCCCGCAGATTGAATGGGGCAGGGTTTAATTTATTCAGACGGGGAGAAAAAGGGGGGGTTTTAAGGGGAAAGGTTTTGAAGCGAAAGGACTAATTCAAAAGTTTTTCGTGCCCTTGGAAGTTTTTTTTATGTAAAAAAAGGTTTTTGGAAAAGACCTTTGGGGTGGGATTTGCGACCCTAAAAAAATTCCCATTTGAACAAAAAATTTGAAAAACCCCGGGGGTTTTTAAGATTGAAAAAAGGTTTTCCAAACTTCAGTTTTTCCCTGGGGGTTTTCCTAAAAAAAAAAGGGGCGGGAATTCTTACAAAAATTTTCCCTTTTAGTTTCTTTTGAATTTTCTTTGTGGAAAAAGGGATGGAAATTTTTTGGAATTAACTAAAGGGGGGGGGTACATTTGTTGCGGGGGTAAACAAAAACCCGGATAAAAATATGAAAAGGGGATGTACAAAAATTTGGGGGGGAACCAGCCCCCTTAAAGAATGAATAAAATTGTGCGAAAAATTGGAAAATTTCTTTTTTTTTTCATTTATTAAAAAAAAAATTTATAAAAGAGATCCACAAAAAATTTATATGGGTAAAAAAGGGGATAAAAAAATGGGGGGGAAATCAAAAAGTCATTTTCCCGGGTCCATTCAGGGGGGAAAAGGGCCCAAAGAAGACCCCAACACATCATTTTTGGGAGAAGGTAAAGCTTTTTGGGTGTAGATCCCATTTGTAGATCGCACTGTCCCCGTTTGGCCTGGGGGTTTAATTTTTTGAAAAGCCCCCCAAAAAGAGATTTAAAACTCGACATCGTTTGCCCCAGTTGGGGGAAAAATACCGGGGAAAATAGGGAAAGGGGAATTTGGGAAATCAGGGATATAATCAGGACTTTTTTTGGGCCCAGTTCCCGCAATACATAATCATCCTCCAAAAAATGGACACGACGAGCAGGGTCGGAAGCCCCCAAGGGGTTGGTTTTTTAAAACCCAAAAAGTGGGAGGGAAGGGGGGAAAAACCCCTTGGGCCCCTTTCGTCGGGGGAAAGGAAAATTTTTTATCACCGGTTCTTTTTTGAATTTACCCACCAAAAATTTTTCCCCAGGGGTTTTAACAATGTGTTTGCTAAGGGGGGTTTGGGGTTTTTGTCCATCAAAGGAGTTTTTTCCAAAATTTAGGGTTTCCCCTTTTTGATGTAAATTTAGATTGGTCAGGAAAAAATAACAAAAAAAATTCATTTTTAGCAAAATTGTTAATAAGACCAATCAATTTGCATAATGCAACATTTTGGTAAAGTTAGGAATTTTCAGGGGGAATTTTTTTACAACCTTGGAAAAAACCCTTTTTAAAAAACCCCAAAATTCAGGGAATTGATTGGGACTTCAAAAATTCGACAGTTTGAAATTTGGAAAACCTTTCCAATTTTGGGAACTTTCAATAGTATGAAAACGGGTTTAGGGGCTCAGGCAAAAGGAAAAAAAATTTTTTTCCCATTTGCACTCCCCAAAATCCCAATTTTTATGGATTTTTTCCCAAAGGGGGACCGCATTGAGGGGGGAATTAACCCGAATTTTTGCTTTTTGAGAGAGTAGTCCTAAAATGGGAAACTCACATAGGGGGGGTTTCAAATTTTAATAGTCATGGAGGGAAAACCCCTTTACAAGGGGCTTCGGGAGAAGATAGATGGGGGGTTCGCCAAAAGTGACCAACCAAAGGAAAAGGGGCGGTTCTTTTTCCCCCAGATGCGGGCCCCTCTATAAGGGGGAAAAATGAAAAAATGCTAGAGGACCCAAAACCCAAATTTAAAAAAAATTTTACACATCCCACTGAAAAATATAAGAGAAAATTTACACTTAATATTGAGTCGGGGGTTTGCACATGGTATTTTTCAACAAAAAATTTTGGGGTTTAAATTGTTGGTTCCAACTTTCCGGGTTTAACCCCCTTTTTCTTTTCTTTCCCATTCCCTAAAGACAAAAAGAATTTTTTCCCTTTCCTGTTTTTAAACCCCATCTCTCAGGTATTGGTTCTTTAAATTTGAAAAAACGGGGGCGATGGGTCGTTTTAGCAATTTGCGGGGCCCCTTGTAATTAACTTCCCCTGGTTTTTCTTAAGGGAAAACAAAGCACCAAATTTTACACGTTGGGGGTCAGGGGTTTCTGGACCGTTTCGGGGGGCCCTGGTTTTTCTTTGTGATGTTTTTGGGTTTGTCCCCCTGAATCCCCAGGGCCCAGGCCCTCCCGACCCTTTCCCGGGAAATTTTTTTATAAAATTTTTGGTAATTTCTTCCTGCTAAATTTTTTGTTAATTTTTTCGGGTCCCAAACCCGGAATTTTTTTTGCACAAAATTTTTTTTTTACTTTTGGGTTTAAAAGGGTTTTTTCAACTTTGTCAATGGGGGCACCCAATGGGGGCACTTTTTTTTCACCTTTTCTCTTGCCAATTTTATATTTAGGGGCAAAAAGGGGAAAGAGAAATTTTTTTTCCTTGACAAAATCCCCCCCTTTTTTAAAAGCACATATGGGTTGGTTTTCCCGGGATTTTCGACTATCTCATATTTATTTGGGTAGGGAATGTGGAATCGTAAAAAATTTTTGAAGGGTTTACTTTAAATGGGTAACTTTATGAATCTAAAAATTTTCCTACCAAACTAAAGTCCGATGCATAGATTTTTTTAAAAGTTCCCTTTTGGGTTTGGGAAGTAAAAGGGCAATACAAATTGGTGTAAATTCCTTTACCGAAAATTAGGGACGGAATTCCATTTTGGGGGCAGAATGTTTTCACCCCTTTTAAAGGGGTTGCAGAATTTCCCGGGTTTGGGTTTGAACTCTTTAAAAGAAACGAAACAAAAACTTTAAAATAAGGAGGATTTTTTTAAACGAAAAAAAAATTCTTTGGAAAAATAGTTTGGGAGGCGGGAGGGGATAAAACCCTAAAAAAAAAATTTTTGGGATGGGGCCCCAATAGGGGAAAGTAGATAATTTTAAAAAAGGTCGGGGGTTTTTTCCCCTTTAAAAAACGTAAGTCAATTTACCCCTTTCAGAAAATTAATTTTGGCCATCCGTTCTCTATTTGTTATAGCTGTAATTTTAGGAAAATTTTGTAAACAAAAGTGAAAAAAAAAATCTCCCTTTTAAATATGTAATTAATAAACAAATAAAAAAAATGGGGTTACAACAAAATATTGGGTTTTACAAAACCAAGGGGCACCCACCTTTGGGGTTTTTGTTTTTCCCCCAAGCTTTTTTTATTTTAATGCTAAAAAAAATAACAAAAAAATTTGGGGTTTTTGGCCACGGGGCTGTTAGGGAAATGGGGAAACTTTAATTTTTGTGTCCGTGAAAAGTACATCAATAGAATAAAACCCATTCACCTCTTTCAAAACAAAAAAAATTTTTTCAAAATTAAAAATTTTTAAAAATTGAAAACCCCAAATTTTTTTAATTTTTTTAATTCAATTGTGACCGGGTTTTGGGAAAGCAAAAATGGGGGGGTTTTTGCACTACGGACCTCTCAAAACCCTCGTTTCCGCGGGAAATTTTTTCTGATATAGGAAAAAAGCCCTTTTTTAAATGTTCTGCGGGTATCTAATCATTTCATTTTTAAAAAACCCAAAAAAATGACACGAGACCTTATCAGTTGTTGGGATAGGGGGTCAGAAATTTAACACGAGGGGGGAGTTTTGCCTTGGGAAAAATTTTTTGGAAAAAGTGAAAGCATGGTGGATTTTTAAAAATTGGGACAACGCATCCCAAAGGGGTTGAATTTTCCCCCCAGGAATCCAATATCACTATAGTTTGGTGTTTAAAAAGGGGGTTAACTTAGAGCCCCGGCAGTATTTATTTTTTACTTTGCAAAAAGCTTAAAGTTTGAATTAGTTCTCCAGGTGTTTTTAAAATTATTTTTGTTTTTTTAAATGCCCGGTGGAAAAAAACTTAAACTTTCCATGAGTAAGGGTCACGTGACCTGAAACCGTTGGGTCAAGGACCCCATCTACCTTTTCTCCCCCCCAGCTTTTGGGGCTCCTGTCTCGATGGCTTTTTTGGAAAACCAAAATTGCTGTAAATTTTAAGATTTTTCCCTTTAAAAAGAGAGGAGGTTTTAAAAGGCCCGGGAACTGCTTTTTTTAAAGGGGTTCTCAAGTCTTTGAGCTGATCTAATCTTTCACTATTCCTAAAATAAGCCCCAAAACCTCTCTGAACAGAGAGGTGGTCGGTACTCCTCCACTGAAAAGAAGGGGGCCGGACTGGAGACGGAGCCAGAATTGGGAGAGGCCCCACATGACCGGGTGCTCCGGCCCCTCCCTGGCACGACAGTGTATTTAGACCGTATCCTGTGCGGTGTGGGAACAGAAGCGCCAGTGGTGAAACAGGAGATGATCCTGCTGCGTTCTGTTCCCACTGTGCTGCCTCTGCGCGGTATTTGTGTGCCTGGGAGGAATATGACCTCAGTGGAGGAGCTGCTAGAACAACTTAGGCAGGCAGCGGGTGACCGCGGGCCTGCTTGGCTCACATCGCAGGTGCAGGGGGTCCTTGGAGAGGGTAGTGGGCAGGCTGTGGCGGCCGGTTCTCCTTCTTCCCCTGCTCCCTTGGGCCCCAGGCACAGGGCGCAACCTCCTTGTCGCCTTAGCCCAAATTCCACGCCGCGGACACGTGTGCGCTGCAGGAGCCCCTCACGGGACCCTCCAGGTCGGGCGGCGCGTCCAGTGGCTAGGTCGCCAGGTCTGGGAGGAATCCGCACAGGCGAGCGGGTCCAACAGTGCACGGTGGGGCCCCTGCTAGTCTAGCTGGGGGCTCTGCTGGGGTGCTTTCCTCTGTGGTTTCCAGGGTTATGTCGGGTCCGCCTGGCGCTGTTCCAGTCGGGGGATCCGCCAGTCTACGCAGACGGAGCACGACGTGTCTTCAAGCAGATTAGTGTCACTCGGGGCGTCGGTGAGCAAACGGCATTCCGCTGGTCTCCCTCCTCTTCTACATTGGGATCAGCGCGTTCCGCCCTGAGGGTGTGAACCCGCAGGGTTTGTCGGCGATGATGAGGATCGGTTGTCTTGGCGCGGAGTGGCAGTTCTACCGGTCGTCTGTCGGTGGCCTACAGGGAGCAGAAAGTTCTGCAGGAGTCCGTGGATGCGACTGGCAGGGTCACAGCACCTGTGCTTCTGGTGAGTATGCGTCTGTGTCTTGTCCGTCTGTCTTTGCTAGGTCTCAGGGTTCGGAGGTAGTGGCGGGCAGGGGGGGCCGGTTCCGTAAGTGTGGAAAGTGCGGGGATCGGGGTTCTTGGGTGGCAGGAGCTAGTGGGGGGGTGCGTGATTGGTTGGCGCGTTTCCCAGTTCCAGGGCCGACTGGGGGGCCAGCGGTGCCTCTGTGCCCTGGGTGCTTTCGTTGTTTCCAGCATCGGTTGACGGGTTGGCCTTAGTTGTCGGAGGGGCTGCTGCTGCGGCGCGGCGCAGGGGCGAGGCTTTAGCGTTACGGTGTCGGTTCAAACTGAGAAGGATCGTGGGGATTCAGTTCGGCTGGATGATAGGGCAAAAGGGGAGATATATGTATGCTTTGAGGGTCCTTTGGGGGCCCATTTAAGAAAAGAGGTGAAAGAAAAAATTTAGCAGGATGAATACGTAGAGATATTTTCCCTGCTTACCCTTGAGAAATTTAATTTGGACAAGGGTAAAAGGGACGAAAGTAAAAAGGAGGCGGAGGAGAAATGGCGGTGGCGCTTGATTCCCCAAACGTTCACAAATTGGTTGCAGGCTTTCGCTATCCTGGCGAGTGTTATAGGCGAGAAGGCGCCAGAAAATTGCTCTGCTCTTTTCTGTTATTTGGCTTCCATTGGGGACGCGCACAGGGTTTATTGCGGGCAAGCGAGGTTAAGGTACGATGAGCAATTCCGCCAAAGGAAGGCGGTTTGCCCGTCTATTCGGTGGGACCATTAGGACATTGGCCTCTGGCTACGGGTTTTGGCTCCTACACTGTATGGTTCAGTCCTTTCATGGCAGGGCCGGTGGTACTGGCCAGCAGGGTGGGGAACTCGTCGAGTTCGGGGAGGGGGGAGTTAAGACGGGAACTGCTGGCATTTTAATGAGGGACAGTGCCAGTTTGGGAGCAATTGCCGGTTTAAACACAGTTGCTCAGTGTGTGGTGCAGGATCTCACGGAGCCTCTTGCTGTCTTCAGAAAGGAATAGGGCTAGGGTGCCAATCAGCAGGGGGGTGACACTGGTGAAGGTAGCTGGGATGGAGGAGTATCTAAACAGATTTCCTGATCAAGGAGTGGCACAGTTGTTGAGGGATGGTTTTACTTGTGGTTTTCAGATTCCTGCACCGGCGCATGAGGTTTGGTCGGTCTTGAGGGTCTCGTGTTTTGTGTCTGCTCTGGAATTTGGTTTTAGATGGCGGGGTTTGCATGATGTTACCAAGGACTTTCTCATTACGCAGGAGTTGAGGGGATATCGTAAGGGACAATCGTCGTCTGATGGTCGACGCCCGATTGTTTTTCGGTTGCTGGAGTCAATTGGGGGTTTGCTTCATCAGTGTGTTCAACTGAGTTTGAGGTATTGCTTTTCCGTTTTGCTTTTTCGCTGGCCTTTTTTGGGGCTCTGCGTATTGGCGAGTTGGTATGCCCGTCCAGAAGGATCGTGGGCGGCCTGTTTGATAAGGATGTGCGGGCAATTGATGGGGGTCTGGAGTTTTGGGTCAGGAAATCGAAGACTGACCAGGCAAGGAGGGGCTGGAGGGTCCGTCTGGGTGCAGTTCATGGCTCAGTCATGTGTCCCCTTCATTGTTATCTGGCTTATAAAGGGGGGCCTCGTGGTCCGGGGGGCCTTTGCTCCGACATTTGGACGGTGCTTTTC
The DNA here is from genome assembly GCA_025379985.1 of Phyllomedusa bahiana. Taxonomy (NCBI): domain Eukaryota; kingdom Metazoa; phylum Chordata; class Amphibia; order Anura; family Hylidae; genus Phyllomedusa; species Phyllomedusa bahiana. Next base: position 279 of record JAODAL010078894.1, on the reverse strand, counting down.
TGTCACGGTTCCAGTTTATGGCGGTTCTTCGGTGATGTCTGGGCGAGTTGGGATTGGATCCGGCAGAATTTGCCCCGCATTCCTCTCGGATTGGGGCGGCGACAGAGGCCGCTAGCTTGGGATTGGGAGCTGAGTTGGTCAGGCGGATAGGGAGATTGGAATCTGATCCGCTCTGCTGTACTTGGAACAACCGCTCGTTTCAGTGGGAGAGTACTGACCACCTCTCCTTTTCAAATGAAAGTGACTGGTCCAGCAGATATTGATGGCTTAGGGGGCCCC
>JAODAL010078893.1:0-12759 GCA_025379985.1 Phyllomedusa bahiana | reverse complement strand
TTGGATTGCGCTCAGACCTTGCAAACCCCGGCTGGCAAAAAGAAAATTACTCTCTCTCTCTCACCCGTCCCTGGACCGGGACAGCATGGCCCCCAACCTCTGTAACTCCATGAGTATACAACAAAATAAACCCGCGCATAAACCGTATCAAGGCAGGGTCACGTTTTTCACTGTTTCAAAAACCCTTTTGTTGCTGTGGCCCCCAAATAATAGGGAAATTCTTTGGGGGCCCCCTTTGTGCCTCTTACTAGTCACTATGGAACTGTCGGTGGTGAATAGGGTAAAAAAACTTTGGTAATGCCGGCCAGTCTCAGGATGCTTGCACCTTTTTGAACTCCCTGCACCTTAATGGGGGCCGGGGCGTCCCCCCCGCCGAGGTAAAACCCCCAGTCCTGAGTTCTATCCGTGTTGGGAAGGTTGATACTTCCGGCTTGATCTTGACCTGTGGCCGTAGCCACCCCGGGACCGCTGCAGTTTCTAAAGATAGTCCTCAAAGGGCCCCCGAAACTCTATACGTAGGTAGATCCACAGATTCAAAGTTAAGACACCCTACTGTGCCCATCACTGCGGGAAATGATTTGGTGCATCAAAAAGCCAAAACGGCATCTGATTAAATCCTAGACCCCCCATAGGTAAAAACCTGTCTTTCCCCTTTCCCTTTCTTAGCCCTGGCCCCTGCCAATATTGCTGGCCAAGTAAAAGAGTCGAAAAAATGTGAGACCCTAGACAGACAGCGACTCTTCAATCTGCAGGAAGGGTAGGCATCATGGACAGTCTGGGCATTCCGTTTTTTTAATCTTTCACAAAACCTGAGAAATTCCATCTTTTCTCCACACCAAGACCACAGGGGTAGCCCGAGAACTTTGACTCTCCCGGTCACCCGCATTCTGGCCACCATAACTTCCATTTCTGGTACATTTTGGGTGGATTTGCCGGGGGACCCCTTCCCTGATGGGTTTGCATTCTACAGGGATTTTCGCTCAATGGTAAAGCACACCAGGTCTTATCCAAAATTTTAAAAATACCTCTGAAAATTTCAAAGGTATCTTTCCAGAGCTGTTGTTACCCTGTATCAAAGACCTTGAGTCAACCCCCTCAGGGCCATGAAAACATTCGGCTTTCCCTTACACTGTAGGGCTCCCCTTTTTTGGACCCTTTTCCGCAAAGTCCAGGACGGCCTCTTTTCCCCGGGGTGAAATTGAGTCTTCCGCGAAAGATGTCCCTCCGGGAACGTAGACTTCAGCCAACAGGATATTCTCAGGGATGGGCAACTCGCTGTCCATGACATTGAGGCATCTCACAGGTACACACCCATTTTTTATGGTGGTGAGGGCCCGTGCTACCAGTGGACAGTTCTGTGACTCTGAGGCTGGTTCAATCAAAACTTCCAGCACATTCAACTTTCGTCCGACTCTTACTGGCAGTATCAATATTTATTCGTATCGTGGCGGGATCTTGACCAGCGCCTTAGACGGCACCTTACAGCCCCCGGGGCCCCAAAAGGGGATGTGGAGCTTTCCGCGACATAGCTCCTCACCTCTGTTTGTAGGACTTGTGGTTGGCCAGTGCGGGAGGGCCCTTTGCCATATCTTGGCCCCCCCTTTAGCATAGAGATTGTGTTATCTCTGAGCAATTCATATCCCGATCCATACATTCCCCTCCGGGTGAATATCCACCAGCAGACTCCCTTCTTGCCATTCTTGTCCAAACAGTCGGGTCTGCATCCCCGGGGCTATCCCCTTTCCATCCATCTCCCTATTATTAGCTGCCATCAGCCTAATGACGTTGCCATCTTCTGGCTCCATTATGTGTCCGAAGTGTCTGTCAAAGGACTCCAGGGACATCAGGGTGCATTCCGACCCTGTATCAACTAGGCAGCGTACTTTCTGCCTTCTAACTTGGCTTCCAAAAGGGACGCTGGCATAGGGTCATTCCTCAAGCATGGGGTTAGTTTGTTGTACCATTGCAGGATGCCCAGCTACAGTACAGGAGACAGGGCCGTGACAACCTCTCAGGAGGGTGAGGAGAGGGTGGGGCTGTGAAAATCTCTCAGTGATGTCAGTAAAGGGGCGGGGCTGTGACAACCTCTCAGTGATATCCGTTCTAGGGGCGGGGCTGTGACAACGTCTCAATGATGTCATGACAGGAGGTGGGGCTGTGACCAACTCTTAGTGATGTCAGTACAGGGGGTGGGGCTGTGACCAACTCTTAGTGATGTCAGTACAGGGGGTGGGGCTGTGACCACCTCTCAGTGCAGGGGCGGGCTGTGACCAATCTAGTGATGTCGTACAGGGGGGGGGGCTGTGACAACTTCTCATGATGTCATACAGGGGGGCGGGCTGTGACAACTTCTCAGTTGTCCCTACGGGGGGCGGGGGTGTGACAACTTTCCAGTGATGTCAGTTTCCCGGGGACGGGGCTGTGACAACTTCTCAGTGAGTCAGTCCCCGGGGGGGGCTTTGAAATTTTCAATGATGTCATACAGGAGGGGGGGCTGTGACCAACTCTTAGTGATGTCATACGGGGGTGGGGCTGTACCAACTCTTAGTGATGTAGTACAGGAGGGGGGGCTTGACCACCTCTCGTGCAGGGGCGGGGCTGTGACCAAAATCTCGTGATGTCAGTACGGGGGGGGGTGTGACAACTTCTCAAATGATGTCATAAGGGGGCGGGGCTGTGACAACTTCTCGTGAGTAGTACAGGGGACGGGGCTGTGACAACTTTTCGTGATTCAGCCAGGGGGCGGGGGTTTTTGACAACTTTTCAGTGTGTCAGTCAGGGGACGGGGCTGTGACCCGCCTCTGTGATGTCATACAGGGATTTGGGCTGTGCCCCCCCCCCCCAGTGATGTCAGCGCAGGGGGGGGGCCTGTGACCCCCCCTCAGTGATTTCAGTGGGGGGCGGGGCTGTGAAAAATCTCAGTGATTTTAGTGCAGGGGGGGGCTGGACCACCCCTCAGTGATTTCGTGAGGGGGCGGGGCTGGACCACCTCTCTGATTTCAGTGCAGGGGGCGGGGGGTGTGCCACCTCTCACTGAGTCAGTACAGGGGGGGGGGCTGTGACCTTCAGTGATGTCGTACTGGGCGGGGCTGTGACCACCTCTCAGTGATGCATTCAGGGGGGGGGGGCTGGGACCACTCTCAGTGATATCAGTCGAGGGGGGGGGCTGGACCCCCTCTCTGAGTCAGTACAGGGGGCGGGGGGTGACCTCCTCTCGTGATGTCAGCAGGGGGCGGGACTGTGCCATTTTCTCAGTGTTTTTAAGTCAGGGGCGGGGCTGGACAACCGCTCAGTGATGTTTTACAGGGGGGGGGCTTGCCCCCCTCTCAGTGATGTCAGTACAGGGGGGGGTCGTTCCAAACCCCTCAGTGATCAGTAAGAGGGTGGGGCTGTGACAACCTCTCTGTGATATCAGTCTAGAGGGTGGGGCTGTGGGCCACCTCCATGAGTAGTTCGGGGGGGGGGCTGTGACAACCGCTCGTGTGTCAGGGGGGGGGCTGTGACCTCCTCTCAGTGTGTCAGTACAGGGGGCGGGGGGGGGCCCTGACCCTCTCACTGATGTCAGTACAGGGGGTGGGGCTGTGCCTCTCAGTGGGTTTTAGTACATGGGGGGGCTTGACCACCTCTCGGTTTTCGTAAAGGGGGGGGGGGCCGTGCCACCCCGTGATGTCTTTCAGGGGGGGGGAATTTTACCACCTTCAGTGATGTCAGTAACGGGGCGGGGCTGTGACCACCTCTCAGTGAAAGTCAACAGGGGGGGGGCTGTGACCCCCTCTCCTGAGTCGTAAAAGGGGGGGGGCGTGACCCCTCGTAGTCAGTCATGGGTGGGGCTTTTGACCACCTTAAATGATGTCGACGGGGGGGGGGCTGTGACCCCTCTCGGGTGTCGTACGGGGGGGGCTGTACCCCTCCAGTGATGTCAGTACAGGGGGGGGGGGCTGTGCCCTCTCGTGATGTCAGTACAGGGGGGAGGGGGGTTGCAACCCTGTGATGTCAGGGGGGCGGGGGGTGGCCTCTCTCTTTTGTCGTACAGGGGGCGGGGGAGCCACCTTCACGTGTCGTACGGGGGGGGGGGCTGTGACCTCTCATGATGTCAGGCAGGGGGCGGGGCTGTGACCCCCTCTCGTGTTTCAGTGCGGGGGGGGGGGGTTTTCCCCCTCTAGTGATGCAGGCAGGGGGCGGGGCTGTGACCCCTTCATGATGTCAAAAGGGGGCGGGGCTGTAACCCCTCTCGTGTGTCAGTACGGGGGTTTGGGCTGGGCCGGGATGTCTTCGGGATTTGGGCGTGGGCCCCTTTTTGTGTGTCAGGCAGGGGGCGGGCGTGACCACCTTCGTGATTTTTAGGCAGGGGGGGGGCTGTGAAAACCCCTCAGTGATTCGTGCGGGGGCGGGGGTGTGACCAACCCCTCAGTGATTTTTAGTGCGGGGGGGGGCGGACCACCTCTCAGGATGTCAGTAAGGGGGGTGGGGCTGTAACCCCCTTCAGTGATGTCAGAAGGGGGGGGGGCTGTGTCCACCTCTCGTGATGCAGTACAGGGGGCGGGGCTGTGACCCTTTCAGTGATTTACAGGGGGGGCGGGGGTTTTGACCACCTCTCGTTGCATCGGGGGCGGGGCTGTAAACCCCCTCTCATGATGTCAGTACAGGGGGCGGGGCTGTGACCACTTCAGTGATGTCAGTACAGGGGTGGGGTGTGACCACCTCCTTTTGATGTCCTACAGGGGGGGGGGCTGTGACCACCTCTCAGTGATGTCAGTACAGGGGGGGGGGCTGTGACCACCTCTCAGTGAGTCAGTACAGGGGGCGGGGCTGTGACCACCTCTCAGACATAATAGGGCAGGTTTGGGGCCCGTAATGAGGAAAACTGTTCTTGCAGTGTAAGGGGTGTGGGTCTCACTCTGTCTCTGCAATAAGTAATACAGAAACAGAGGGACGGGGGATGTTTGTGGAGTCGCCCTTATTCACTCCCATTTTCTGCAGATCATGGTTATTGGTAATGGAGGGATTAACCCTTTATTGTGTAAAGCAATAAAGGAGGTGACGTACAGCAGCCTGTGCCTCCCCGGAAGACATTGGTTGAGGATTGGAGAATATCCCCAATTACTTTACAGGATGTGGGAGAGATTGGGAGGCGGTGGAGAGGTGTGTATCATGGCAAGGCCCCATGAGTCTCTGGGGGAAATTCCCAATCTAACTAAAATATTCTATTTTGGGTCTGGGAAATAAACACTGAAGGAATGAGATTCAAGGAGCAGAAAAACTACACACCCCCAGAAGGGGAATCGGGAAACTGCGCCCCTATTTATTGGATATATAAAAAGCTTGTACATTCTTCATACTACACAAGTCCCAAGGGGAGCCATATGGGCCCCAGTTGCATTTGAACAGGGGCCTATAGGAATACGCACAGCCAGAGGGGAAATAACAAAAACTAAACAAACCCCATAGATGGGAAACCCCTATAGTCTGCGTGTGAAAAGTGCCCAAAAGGCCCGTAGTCTGCTTTTGCCATCTGGTGCCCCGGGTAGGACCATTAGTCTGAGTGTCCTCTGGTGGGGGAAAGGACCAATTTTAGTTGGGTTGATCTGGGTGGCCTGGAAGGGGCCTATAACTGCGGGGGGTGTGCCTTGGGCCCAAATAACTTATAGTCTGAAATTCACGGTGTGGGAAGGGATAAGGCAGGGATCTTCGCCGGAAGGAAATTCGAGTGGCCATTAAGGGAAACCAAAAAGCTGCATTCAATCTGGTCCGGGATGGACCTTTATCGGGTCCCATTTGCCCGGAAAGGCCTTTATATTGCAGGGCCCAGGGGGAAGGACCAAAAGTCTCAGGTCCATTTGGGATGGACCATATAGTCTGCAGTGTGCCTCTGGTCCCGGATAGGGACCAATAGTCTGCATGTGCCTTGGGTGCCCGGATAGGACCTATAGGTTTGCTTGTGCATTGGTGCCCGGATAACCATTTAGTCTGCGTGTGCCATTGGTGCCGGTGGACCATTAGTCGCAGTGGCCATCTGTCCCGGATGGCCCAATAGTCTGCAGGTGCATCTGTGCCGGTGGACCATATAGTTTCATGTGAATTGGGCCTGGTAGACTATAGTTTTGCGTGGCCATTGGTGCCGGAAGGGCCCCCCTATACTGCAGTGTGCCATCGTCCCCCGGTAGGACCATTGTCTGCAGTGGCATTGGTGCCGGATAGGACCATATATTTGCAGTGTCCCACCCGGTGCCGGGGATAGGACATTGTCGAGTGTGCCATCGGGCCGGATTGGAAATATAGTCTGAGTGTGCCATCGGGCGGAAAGGACATAAGCTGCGGTCCATCGTCCCCGGATAGGACCTATGTTGGGTCAATTGGTGCCCGGATAGGACCATATGTTGCATGTCCTTTGGTGCCCGGATAAAAATATAGTCTGCAGTGTCCCACTGGTGCCCGGAAAAAGCCCATATAGTTTTTGCAGTGTGTAGGGGTGCCCGGTAGGACCTATGGGGCTGATGTGCCATCGGTGCCCGGATAGGCTATGTTGAGTGTGCCATAAAATGCCCGGTAGGCCCTATAGTTGCAGTGTCCCATCGGTGCCGGATGGGGAATATAGGCTGCAGTGTGCACCTGGTGCCCGGATGGGACTATAGCTGCAGTGTTACGGGGCCCGGTTTAGGAAAAAAGTTGCAGTGTGCATTGGTGCCGGGATAGGGCCCATATAGTCTGCAGTGTCCCATCTGCCCGGTAGGACCATATAGTTAGTGTCCCATTGGTCCCGGGGGATAGGCCTATAGCCTGCAGTGTGCATGGGGCCCCGGAAGGCCAATATTTGCATGTGCCATCTGGGCCCGGATGGCCTTGGGGCTGCGTTGATTGGTCCCCGGATAGGACATAAGTCCAGTGGCATTGGTGCCGGATAGGCCCATATGTCTGAAAATGTGCCATTGGTGCCGGATAGGACATTGGGTGCGGGTGTACCATTGGGCCGGTAGGCCATTTTGGGCTGCAGTAGCCACCCGGTGTCGGGATAGGCCCATTAGTCTGAAAAGTTGTGCCCCATGCCGGATAGGATCATTAGTCCCAGTGTGCCTACAGTGCCGGATAGGACCATATAGTCGCAGGGTCCCCATCTGGTCCCCCGTAGGACCATATAGTTTTGCGTGTCCCATTGGGTGCCCGGATAGGCCCCATATAGTTGCATTGTGCCATTGGTGTGGTAGGCCATATGGCTGCGTGTGCAATCGGGTTTCCCGGATACGACCATATAGTCTGCAGTGTGCCATCTAATCCCCAATAGGATAATTAGTCTGCAGTGAGCCTTAGTGCCCGGATGGGGGGGGGACCTATAGTCTGTAGTTCCCATTATTGCCCGGATAGGCCCCCATATAGTCTGCGGGGCCCATCTAGTGCCCGGTTTAGGCCTATAGTTGTAGTGTCCCATCTAGTGCCCGGATAAGCCATATAGTCGCGTGTCCATCGGGTGCCTGGAATGCCCATATAGTTGCGTGTCCCATCTGGTGCCTAAATGGGGACCATATGTCGCAGTGTCATTGTGCCCGGATGGCCCTTAGTCTGCAGTGTCCCTTGGTGCCCCTGGATACGCCCATATAGTCTACAGGGCATTGGTGCCTGGTACGCCCATATAGTTGCAGTGTCCCTCTGGTGGGGATGGCCCCTTTATAGTCTGCAGTGTCCCACCCCGTCCCCGGATAAGAAAAATTTTAGTTGCAGTGTCCCATCTGGTGCCGGATAGGGCCCATATAGTCTGCAGGTGCTTGGGTGCCCGGTGGGGACCATATAGGTCAGTATGCCACCCGGTGTCGGATAGGACCATTTGGCTGCAGTGTGCCATCTGGTGCCCCGGTAGGCCATTATCTGAAATTTTGGCCTTTTTGGTCCCGGGATAGGCCCAATAGTCTGCAGGTGCCATCTGGTGCTGGAAAAGACCATATAGTCTCAGTGGCCACTGGTGCCCGGTAGGATATTAGTCTGCATGTGTCATTGGTCCCCGGATGGACCATATATCTCAATGTCCCATTGGTGCCGGATAGGACCGTAGTCTGCGTGTGCCATCTGGGCCGGATACTACCATATGTCTGCAGTGTGCCATCTGGGCTGGTGGACCATATAGTCTGCGGGGCCCATACAGTGCCGGAAGGGACCTTTTATAGTCTGCAGTGTGCCTACAGTCCCTGGTAGGATAAAAAAAAAAAAAAAAAAAAAAAAAAAAAAAAAAAAAAAAATAAAAAAAAAAAAAAAAAAAAAAAAAAAAAAAAAAAAAAGGAAATAAAAAAAAAAAAAAAAAAAAAAAAAAAAACAAAAAAAAAAAAAAAAAAAAAAAAAAAAAAAAAAAAAAAAAAGAAAAAAAAAAACAAAAAAAAAAAAAAAAAAAAAAAAAAAAAAAAAAAAAAAAAAAAAAAAAAAAAAAAAAAAAAAAAAAAAAAAAAAAAAAAAAAAAAAAAAAAAAAAAAAAAAAAAAAAAAAAAAAAAAAAAAAAAAAAAAAAAAAAAAAAAAAAAAAAAAAAAAAAAAAAAAAAAAAAAAAAAAAAAAAAAAAAAAAAAAAAAAAAAAAAAAAAAAAAAAAAAAAAAAAAAAAAAAAAAAAAAAAAAAAAAAAAAAAAAAAAAAAAAAAAAAAAAAAAAAAAAAAAAAGGGGGGTGGGGGGGGGGGGGGGGGGGGGGGGGGGGGGGGGGGGGGGGGGGGGGGGGGGGGGGGGGGGGGGGGGGGGGGGGGGGGGGGGGGGGGGGGGGGGGGGGGGGGGGGGGGGGGGGGGGGGGGGGGGGGGGGGGGGGGGGGGGGGGGGGGGGGGGGGGGGGGGGGGGGGGGGGGGGGGGGGGGGGGGGGGGGGGGGGGGGGGGGGGGGGGGGGGGGGGGGGGGGGGGGGGGGGGGGGGGGGGGGGGGGGGGGGGGGGGGGGGGGGGGGGGGGGGGGGGGGGGGGGGGGGGGGGGGGGGGGGGGGGGGGGGGGGGGGGGGGGGGGGGGGGGGGGGGGGGGGGGGGGGGGGGGGGGGGGGGGGGGGGGGGGGGGGGGGGGGGGGGGGGGGGGGGGGGGGGGGGGGGCCAATTGGTCTGATAGGACCATATAGTCTGCAAGTGCCATCGTGCCGAGACCTAAGTCTGCAGTGTGCATCTGTGCCGGATAGGACCATAAGCTGCAGTTGCCTTGTGCCGGATGGACCATTAGTTCGGGTTTGCACTGGCCCGGATAGGACCATATAGTCTGCATGCCATTGGCCGAAGCCATATAGTCGCAGTGTCCATCTGGTCCGGATAGACCTATACTGCGGGCCATCGGTGCCGGATAGGACCATTATCTGCAGTGTGCCATCGTCCCGAAAGGATAATATTGCAGTGGCCATCGGGCCGGATAGCCCATATACTGCAGTGTGCCATCTGTGCCCGATAGACCTATAGTCTGCATTGCCATCTGTGCCCGTAGGACATATAGCCAGTTTCATCTGGTGCCCGATAGGACCATTAGGCTGTCATTTCGGTGGCCATTCGGTTCCTGTGAAGACCAATAATGCATGTGCCACTTCCCATAGGACATATAGTCTGCAGTTGATCTGTGCCGATAGACATATATCTGTGGTCATGGTGCCGGATAGACCATTAGTTGCAGTGGCATCGTCCCGATGACCATATTCTGATGTGTCATCTGTGCCGGATAGCAATAGTCTGCATGTGCCATCTGGTGCTGGATAGGCCATATAGTCTCATGTCCCTCTGGTCCGGAAGACCTATTTGCAGTGTGATCTGTGCCCGGTAGGACCATATGCTCAGTGTGCCTCTGGCCGGATAGACCTATATCTGCAGTGTGCATCGGCGGATGGCCATTTTCTGCAGTGTGCCATCTGTGCCGATGGACCATATAGCTGCAGTTGCCATTGGCCCGGATAGGACATTGTCCGTGTGCCACTGTGCCCGGTAGACATATAGCGCAGTGTCATTGGTGCCGGAAGACCATATTTTGCAGTTCCATCTGGGGCCGGACCATATGCTGCATATGCCATCGGGCCGGATAGGCATATAGCGCAGTGTGCCATCTGTGCCCGGTAGGACATTGTCCAGTGTGCCATAAGTCCGGGAAGGCCAATGTCTGCAGTGCACGGTGCCCAATAGGACAAAGCTGCAGTGTGCCTTGGTGCCGATAGGACCATATGGCGCAGTTGCACCCGGCGGATAGGCCATAAGCTGCAGTGGCCTTTGTCCGGTAGGCCATATGCTGCGTTCCTTTCCATAGAATATAGCTGCGTAGCATCGTCCGGATAGACCATATAGCTGGTGTGCCATCGTGCCGGATAGGACCATATAGTCTGCAGTGGCATTGTGCCAAAAGGACCATAATAGTCTGAGTGTCCATCGTGCCCGGATAGACCTAAGTCTGCAGTTGCCTTGTGCCGGATGACATAATCTGCGTGTGCATTGGTCCCGAAAGGCCATATAGTCTGCAGTGTGCCATCTGTCCCGATAGACATATAGTCGCAGTGGCATCTGGTGCGGTAAACCATATGTCCAGTGTGCCACTGGTGCCGGATGACCATATATCTGCGTGTGATCTGTGCCCGGAAGGACCATTAGCGCGGTGCATCTGTCCGGTTGGACCATTAGTCTGCAGTGTCATAAGGGCCGATAGGCCATATAGCTGCTGTGCTCTGGTCCCGGATAGGACCATAAGTCAGTTGCCATCGGTGCCGGTACGCGGGAGGGCCTAGGACCATATAGCTGCATGTGCCATCTGGTGCCGATAGGACTTAGCTGCAGTTCATCTGGTGCCGGATAGGCCATTGCTGCAGTTGCCATGGTGCGGATAGACCATATAGTTGCAGTGTCTCATGCCGATAGATCTTAGTCCAGTGTGCTAGTGCCGGATAGACATTAGTTGCATGTGCCATCTGTGCCCGATAGGCCATTAGTCTCAGTGTGCCATTGGTGCCCGGATAACTTAGTTGCAGTGTGCCATCTGGTGTGGATAGGACCATATGGGTCTGCCCCAAGATGTAGGCCATCATGCTATAGGATATTATCTCAGTTGGCCATCAGTCCGGATGGACATATATCAGTGTGCCACATTGCCCGATAGGCCTATACTGCATGCCCTGTGCCGGATGGACCATATAGTGAGTGTGCATCTTGCCGATAAGACTTAGTCGCAGTGTACATCTGTGCCCGATAGGCCATATAGGCTGCATTTGCCACGGTGTCGGTAGGAACTTAGTCTGCATGTGCATCAGTGCCGGATAGGATCATATAGTCCACGTGTGCCTAAGTGCCCGATAGACATATAGTGCATTCCATCTGGTGCCCAATAGGACCATATATCTGCAGGGCCAGGTGCCGTAGGACCATAAGTCTGCAGTGTGCCATCGGTGTCCGATGAAAAAGCTCAGTTGCCTTGTCTGATACGACCATATATCTGCAGTGTGCATTAATGCCCTTAGATCATATATCTGCAGTGAGCATTAGTGCCCGAAGGACCAATAGTTGTATTGCATCTTGCCCATAGGACCATATAGTCTGAGTGACCATCAGTCCGATAGGACCAATAGTTGTAGTGTGCCATCTAGTGCCGGATAGCATATAGTCTGCAGTGTGCATTGGTGCCTGGATAGACATAAGTCGCAGTGTGCCATGGTGCCTGAATAGACCATATAGTCTGCAGTTGCATCTAGTGCCCGGATGGACCAAAAGTCTGCAGGTGCCATTGGTGCCTGATCGACCAAAAAGTTCGGTGCCATCGGTGCCTGGATACACCATATAGTCGCAGTGTGCATCTGGTGCCGATAGACCTTTAAGCTGAGTGTCTCCAGTACCGATAAGACATTGTCTGCAGGTGCCATCTGGTGCCTATAGGCCATATAGTTGCAGTGTGCTCTGTGCCGGATAGACATATAGCTCAGTATGCCATCGTGCGGATAGGACCATATAGGTGCAGTGTGCCATTGTCCCGTGCATATATCTGCAATGTGTCGGTCCCCGATGGACCATATGTCTCAGTGTGCATCTGGTGCCTGGATGGACTTGTCTCAGTGTGCACTGGTGCCGATAGGATCATTGTTGCAGTGTGTCATTGGTGCCGGTAGGACAATAGTCTGCATGTGCACTGGTGCCTGGATAGGACCATGTAGTCTGCAGTGTGCCATTTGGTCCCCCGGATAACCATATGTCTGCAGGTGCCATTGTGCCTGATGGACCATAAGTCGCAGTGTCCCCCCATACAGTGCCGGATGGCCATATAGCTGAGTGTGCCATACAGTGCGGTAGGATCATTAGCACAGTGTGCATACGTGCCGATAGACCATAATCTGCATGGCCCCTGGTGCCGGTAGCCATTAGTCTGCAGTGTGCATCTGTGTGGATACTACATATATCTGCAGGTGCCTCTGTCCCGGATAGGACATAAGTCTGCAGTGTGCCATGGTGGCCGGTAGGACCAATTCTGCAGTGTGCCATCGTGCCGGATAGGACCATTTAGCTGCAGTGTGCCATACAGTCTGATAGACATTAGTCCAGTGCATACATGCCGGAGGCATATATCTCGTGTGCTCAGTGCCGATAGACCAATGTCTGCGTGGCCTCCAGTGCCCGGATAGGACCAGATAGTCCACAGTGTTCTATACGGCACCCATATAGGACCATATAGTCTGCAGTGTGCCATTTGGTGTCTGGATAGGACCATATATTCTGCATGTGCATCTGTGCCTGGATAGGACCATTAGTCTGCGTGTGCCATCTGGTGCCTGATAGGACTATATAGTCCACAGTGTGCCATCGTATAG
>JAODAL010078892.1:0-12759 GCA_025379985.1 Phyllomedusa bahiana | reverse complement strand
TCCTGAACTTTGGACTGTTTACTGTGTTTGCCCTTAAGTTTCCCCTCATTTCAAGATGGTGGATCTTTTGTCTCAGCTGGGTGCCATCTTGTTTCCTGTTTGTCAGCATATATAAACTCCTCAAGCCTGTTACTCTTTTGCTTGAGAAATTGTGTTTAAGCTCCTGTGTGCAGTCCTCTAGCCTGGAACTTGCTTCCCGTTAGTTCCTCACCTTTGAGGGTTACACTGCAAACTTTCTAATACCTACGTGTCATTCAACTGTGCTCCGCCTGACTGTGCCTAGGATCCAGTCTACATTCTCTGCTGCCTTCCTGTTCCAGTCTGCATTGGCCTTCGCTGTGTTCAAGCCAGTCCTAGCCATTGGATTCCAGCTGTATCCACTAGTATCGTGACACAAGGTCTACACTATGAAAAATAGTATTCATCAGGGCCCAATTAAAGTCATTAGCCATAGGTAAAACAGAAAAGCTGTTATTATATACTAGACAAAGGTATTATGAACGAGGGAAAAAGGGCTCTTACGTTTCTGGCGAAACATTTGAAAGAGGAGAGATCTAATCAAACCCCCTATGCTTTACGAGACTCGGCGGGACTAATGACATATGACCCACAGAAGATAGCCCAATTATTCCATAAATACTTCTCTGAACTGTATTCCCTCCCAAGCTCACTCCCGAGTGATGTAGAATCCAGAGACCGAATCCTGCAGGATTTTTTGAGCTCCTGTAAACTCCCAAGCCTAACGACAGAGGCACGCGAATCCCTTAATTCTCAAATTACATTGGAGGAATTAGACACTGTGTTGAAATCTATGCCTACTGGCAAAGCACCGGGGCCAGACGGCCTGACTTATCTTTATTACCAAACTTACAGCCCAGAGATAGCTTCGTATTTACTTCAAGTTTACAACACGGTGATGGCAGGAGAGGACCCCTCTTCCACTTTCTTGCATTCATATATCACTCTTCTCCCTAAACCAGACAAAGACCCAGCTGATGTAGTGAGTTACAGACCCATAGCCCTGTTTAAATGCGGACTCCAAAATTTTTACCAAATTGCTACCCTAATAGGTTATCGGTTTTATTACCGCACTTAATCCAAAAGGGATCAAGTGGGCTTTTCTTAAATCTTTCAGGGAGGGGATACACGCGTCGAAACAATAGACCTAATTGATGTGGTCAATAAATCTAATCATTCTGCCTTGCTATTAAGCTTAGATGCCGAAAAGGCTTTTGACCGCATTGGGTTGGTCGAATATGTTTGCAGTCTTACAAGCTTTGGAATTAGGGGTCCTTTTCTGCATGCTCTGTGGGGTCTGTATTCTGACCATCTGCAACAAAAACGGTTCCCTCATACCATGTCTCCAATTATCCCCATTACTAATGGCACCAGGCAGGGATGTCCCGCTTTAACCTTGATATTCGCTATGTGCGTGGAGCCCCTGGCGTCCGCCGTCCGCCTCAAACCCAAATATAAGGGGAATTACTGTTCAGATAGGGAATTTAAGCTGTCACTATTTCCCGACGACATCTTGTTGACATTGTCATCAACCACACACCTAAACTTCCCCAATCTTCATAGGCTATTGAATGACTTTTACATCTTATCGGGCTATAAAATGAACACTGTTTAAAACGGGGCCCTACCTTTAAACTTACCTAAGCAAGAAATAGACCCCTTAATGACTATTTTCCCCCCTTAAAAAATGGAAATTCCAATTCTTTAGGTATTTGGGAGTACACATAACGACATCTTATGCATCCTTATATAGCCACAACTTCCCTAGGATATATCAAGATATTAAAAACTCTTTGAATAAGTGGGTAACCTACCTCTGTCGTTGTTTGGCCGCATCTCCGCTTTTAAAATGTCACTACTTCCCAGTACTGTATCTGTTTGAAGCTTTGCCAATTCGAGTCCCTATGCATGATTTGAAAGGTCTCCAATCTGCTCCCCTTAGATTTGTTTGGGCTCATAAACGCCACTGAATAAAACAAAGTGTATTGATGGCTGGTAGGGGTGATGGGGGTTTGGCGCTGCCTGATATTACTAAGTATTATTGGGCATCACAACTACGCCGTATACCGGCATGGTCTTTCTTTGTAAAGCATATTCAATCTGGTGTGAAATTGAGAAACTCTGGCTAGCTCCCATTTCAAACCCCCAACTCTCTCTTGTGGGCTACTTCCCATGTTCCAGTAGTTAAAGCTCTCTTGGGTCCTATGGCTTTGACAAAAAGAAATCTGGAATCGATGTGCTAGGCGTTTTGGTCTGTGTTCTCCCTCTTCAGCTATGACTAGTTTCCTGTTCAACCCGTCCTTTCCAGAGGGCTGGGAAATCCGGCAATGAAAAATATGGTTCCCCTAATAGATTTATTCCGTTTTTCGGATTATAGTAGATCACAGATCCAGGCGCATTAAACCCTTTTCCATTCTCCAGTCTGAACACGACTTACCAGCTAGTTACTATTATTCATATATCCAAATATCTCATTATTTAACAAGCACTCTGCATTCTGGGACTGTTTCTGTTCCTACCCGGTTTGAAAAGCTGTGTAGGTTGAACTCCACTACAAGGGGTTTAATTTCGGATATATACTCTGTGCTGTTATCCCCCTCTCCGGATGAAACACCAAAACACCCATATATGGCAAAATGGGAGGCAATGTTGGGAAAAGCCATAACTAGGGATGAATGGGAGCTCATCTGGAAACGGGCATCTCAAACTTCTACGTGTACGACTTACAAAGAGAACATATATAAGATATTTATGTGCTGGTACCATACTCCCTCCTTGCTCCACAAACTCAACCCATCAATACCGGACAGATGTTGGAGATGTGGAGAACAGGGAGGTAGTGTTTATCATATTTTCTGGGTTTGTCATGAGATACAAGTCTTCTGGAGTGCAGTTAGAAATTTATCGATAATTTGTTTTGACATCAATCTACTTTTGGACCCGCTCTGCTTCTTGTTTAACATATTTCCCAATACCACGCGGAAGCACACGCTCAAATTAAATTTTGCATAAACCTTACAGCTGCTCGTTGGTTCTCATTCATATCATTGGCGGAAGCCAGGGGCTCCTGAGATGGCAGAATTATATGGGCGGTTGAGAGATATCAGAAAAAATGGAACAGCTCACGGCCCCCATACATAACAAACTCGATCAATTTACACGGATATGGTCGGTTTGGGAAGTGTATGCAATTACCAATCACCTTTGAGTCCATTAAAGTCTTTTGTACTTAGTCAAATACTTGTATCTCCACAATGAATGTCTGTCTCCACCTCTCCCTCATGTTCCCGTCTGGTTAACTGTTAGCTGAAATTGTACTTTTTTAGTTGTTAAGACTTGCAAAGCTTATTAAGGGTAATGGCTAAACCACGAAAACTTTCTCAGATGTTAATTTTTATTAAAACCCATCCCCCTGTTGATTGTTTTATCACCTGGATCATTCATGGAAAGCTTATGTCTTGTTATACTGAGCTTTGTTTTAAATGAGCTTTGTTATGCTTGGAAATTGTTTTTATTCTCTTGAAAAATAATAAAAATACACAATTATATAAAAAAAAATGACTTTCTCAGTCACTGTTAAAAATTGTGAGGGAGAAATGCCACTTAAAAGCCACATTTCTGTTCCAAAAGGACCATGATTATTGCTGTATCTCACAGCAACATGACCCCAAAAAATACTAAAAATGACTTCTCAGCCACTGTTAAAAATTGTGATGGAAAATGCCACTTAGAAAGCACATTTTTTGTTCCAAAGGACATAATTTAGCTGTATCTCACAGCAACATGACCTCAAAACCATTGACAATGCGAAAATTCTAAAGATAAAGGAGTAAATGGAATACGGTTTGTCAATGAAACTTGCTATCTTTTACAGTCTCCTCACAGCAAAACCAAAAAATGAACTGTTGGGAAAAAAAATAAAAATTTTGGCGTAAAAAATGACATTTTAAAAAAAATTTTCAAGAGGACCTTTCGTTTGAAGAGGAATGTGAAAAAAGCCCGGAAATAATTGGGGGGTGGAATTGGGGGCCACAACATCTAAGACCATGCCTGTTTTATTTTGATGAAATCAACGATCCACATTATCTTGGAAAGCCAAAAGCTTTGCTGAAATGATCCTCATTGTGCTGAAGGGCCCGCTCAAAATTACGCTGGCTGCTGGGCAGGACAACACCTCAAAGGCGGGCGACGAGCTGGGGGCCTTTGTCCATTTTGGATACCCAAAATTCTATTGGGTCCCGAAAAAAAAAAACCGGGTGTGAGACGAAAAATATCGTGCACCATGACTTAACTGGTTCTGTGGTTGATGGTGCCCTGAAATTGCATCCCTTTTTTGAGGTGGTAAAAAAGATTTGCCAAAGTACCCATTAGGCTTTCCCCACCTTGGCTGCGCGCGCGGCCGCTACGGCTACTTGGCACTCTACTGCTGCCCGTCCGAGTTTTTTCCACCGTGACTTTGGGGAACGTAACAGATCAACAGATTCCCCTTTTATAAATCCAATTTCCTTTCCTCTTTTACTCTCTTTTGGGGGGGGGAAAGGGAAAGGGCCCGATTTTTTTTGTACCGGGGATCCAGGGGGTGGCCCCCCAGAAAACTGTTTTCATTTTGAGGCCTAATCGAGGTAAAGGGAGGAAAAATGGAGCACCCCAAGCACTCAGTGAGAGAGCGTTTGTTTCCCAACCCTTTGGGATCGAGGGGCATAGAAAAACTGATCTTCCTCATTTTCCTCGTCCGCCTCAAATTGCCCCAAAATTTTTTCCGGGCGGGATTTCGTAAGTCGGTTCTGGTTTTCCCCTCCCCGCTTCCCCCGCACGTTTCAACACAACCCTGACTTGCCTGGATGATGCCCCCTGAACTGACGCCCCTTGCACTACCCCGGGCCCCCCAAACCACTCCCCTAATAAAACCCGATAAAAAGAAACTTTTCGGGCCCCTTGTGATTGGGCGGGAGAAAGGTCTGGGTCGTTTTGCCCGTTTTCCCTCCATCGCTGGCGGGAATCGTTGTTTCAGGGCCAAGATCGTTCCAGAACAAAGATCACCTAATGCTCATGCGAACAGGGCATCGCCCCGCACGACCATTTTGGGGGCTTCTCCCAAAATTTAAAAGGAGGGTGCAGAGCTCTTTCACCTGCCTCCACTCTCGGTGGCCAACACCCCGAGGCCGCACCGCTGCTTGTCGGGCCATGTGTAACCTTCGGATGCGTAATGGCATTGCGCTGCTCCACAATCGCTGGAGCATGTGGAGGTGGAATTCCAGCGTGTTGCCAAAGTCAACAATGAGAACGGTTGACGGGGAGGCCGAGCTACGCTGCAACCAGCCAGCGGGGAAAAGCAGGTGCGAACGGGGGGAAGTCAACTCAACCTCGACCTTTCTCAGCAGGGGAGTCCAAACCCGGGGTGCTCTTTGAAAAATTTTTTACGGGCAAGGTTTAGAATGTTCCAGGCAAGGAGTGCTCCAGCCTACCGTCTTAAGGGCGGGGCCCGCAGATTTCGCCCCTTTTCGCAACCACTTTCCCTGGCACAAGGCTCTTGTCACCCAGCCCGCGCCTCGGCCCCCGTTGCGGAGAGCCGTCCCACCCTACCCGGGTGTGGCGGTCTCCAAGACAGATTAATTTTAAAACGGGCCGTTTTTCTCTGGGGACGGATGCCACCAAGACCTTGGGGGAAAGAGCCCTGCACCCCCTGCGTTTTGAAGAGCGTTGCGCCGAGCCCAAGCCACCACCCCCAGGGACATCCACCCACTCACCCTGAGCTGTCCCGAGATAATGGCCTTGGCCCTGCTTACTGGTCCCTGTGTCGGTGGTCAGATGGGGCTTTTTTGGGCACAGATGCAACAACGCGCTTAATTTTTGATGACACTTCTGGCCAGGGGGAGGGAGGTTTCTGGAAGAAATGCCCGCTCGGCATCTGGGATTGGGGGCGCAAGGGCCCTGGTTGGCGGAACCCATTGTGTCCCACCCGAAGAAAGGGGGGGGAACATTTCCAAGGGCCCAAAAACCTGGGGAGTGCCGACATTCAGGCTTTTGACTTTTGGGGGGTTTGGGTAAAAATTTTCTTCTACCCCCAAACCCGGGAAAACAGAAGGCTGGCTGATAGACAGGGGTGTAAAAGGTGTGCGGGGCATCAAACTGGGGGAAGGAAAGGGGTAGGAGGGGCCTTTGGGGGTGTGAGGTACTTTTGGCGACGGGGGAGGCTGAAGCGGAGCTGATCCCGATCAGCTCTAAGACAGGCAGCTAGGAACGCTTGGTGGGGCGGAGGAGGGGGAGACAGAGGGGTGACTGGTTGGGGGCCCGGGGTGGTCGGCCTTTTTTGGGCCGTTTGCCTCCCCTTTCAAACCCATGCATTCGCTGCATGTATAGACATGTTGGTGGGGGTTAAACACCTAAGATTTTGCCTCTACTTATGCGTTTTTTGGCAAAGGCGGGATATGACTCGCTGGGGGGAATCAGAGGGTGCTCAAAGAAGCTGGCTTGGAGGGCCTGGCCTTTTTGACGCGATAAGCGAGGAGCGGGTTTTCCCGCTGCCGTGGCGGGGGAATATATCAGCAACTTCTGCGACCGGGCCCCCCCCTTTTTGAGGCGGGACCCGTACGACACTACCCCATCGTCTTTCCCCCCGTCCCGTGAGAAGGCTCGGGAACAAATTCTGCAAAAAAACGCGTTTTGGAAAACCCAATGCGTCATCATCATCTCAACACAGGGGACTTTGGGCTCCCGACATTCTGCTCCAGGGGCTGCGGGCTACAAGCAAGAGGGGCTGCAAGGGGTTTTTCCCGACTGCCCGGGATTTTGCCCATTGACCGGGTTCCTTTCCCCCTTTAGGCTCATAAAGGGGGCAGAGCGCATATCTTTGGCCCCTTGATTTTTAACATGCCTTTTGACCCCCAAACCCCATTTTTTTCATCAAAGAGTCTTCAGAAAATGGATTATCCCAGTGGTGGGTACACAGTTGACATTTGGGCTGCTTGCTTCAGTTTGGACGGATGCTAGATCTGAGGGACGACATTTGTGCCCTACTGGGGGACGAGGAGGTAAGCTGCTGGAGCAGGGTTTCAAAAAACCACTGAAGAACAATTGGCGGACCGGGCATTTCTTAGATTCAAGGGCCCCATCCGGATGACAGGCCTGACGGGGCCCGCAATGACCTCGCTGGCATGGGGTTTGCGGGCCAATGGAAGGAGCACCTTCTCTCTTACCCCTACCTCCATGTGCTACCCCCCCTTTGTCGCTTACCACCTGAATTTCGCTTTTCCCGTTCAAAGATAAAATTTGGGGGAGGGTATGGAAAAGTTTTGGAAAGTCTTTATTTAAAAGACGGCAAATCCCCACCTATTCTCAAAACCCTCAAACAAAAAAAAAATTGCTGGATTGAAATTAAGGTAGGGACCTCTTCAAAAAGCTTGATGACCAAAAGGAAAAAAAAAACCTGTCTGAAATGTATACGGATAATAAACGTATTTTTTGCCACCTATCAGTACACCCGTGGTACTACAAAATTGTGGGATTCAAATTTAACTGCAATGTAATCAAGAAAAAAGCGGCCCGCGCCAAAGTGAAAAAAACAGATTGAAATGAAAAGGTAAATAAAAGGATTTTTTTTGGGACCTATCAAACGTGGTGACTACAAAAAATTGCTGGATTTTAAAAATTTAAATGCAAGGTGGCTATATCAAAAAAAGCGGACTGGGCAAAATTGAAAAAGAACACCTATCTAAAGTATGTAAAAAAAAGGGAGTTTTGACCAAAAAGACCTGCATTACTAGAAAAGACGGGATCCAATATAAGGCAATGCAATGTCTAAACAAGTTTTGGCTGTACAAAATCCAGTATCCTTTATTGAGCTTGTTGTTTTTCGCCCCTGGGCCCCCCCCCCCTGCTCCCTCCTGTGACATTACAGCGGTAGATGCTCCTTTACAATTCCCTGCTTAATACCTAAAATCTGCAAATCTCTGATCTAACTAAGGGTTTTAAGGGTCACAGCTAAAAATAAAGAGTTGTCTCGTGAAAAAAAAAAATAATTTCGCTGGCGTTTGGAGCTTTTTGGACAGAGGCAGAGGCACGTCCTACTGCATGAGAAACCGACACCCACTATTATGAACAGGAAAGGGTGTTCTATGTAAAACGGGTCATTGATTTTTCCAGCCAATCGCAACCCTACACATCCCCCGTTGACGTCGCCACACATCCCCCTGCTCTAATTTTTGTAAGCTGATTTGCTGGCGCCCAAAATGACGGAAGCGCCGAAAATGGCGCCTATTTAAAAGATTATGCACAGATTTTTCCTAAATTACGCGGCCTAAAAAATCTGTCAATGAAAATACCGGGCCATTTTAAAATTTTTTTTCGTAATAATCGCTCAACATAGCCAGAACCCCATAATCACCAAAGGGGTTTTTTTGGGGGAGGACAGTGGGACTGTATCAAACCCTAGATTAGTAGCCCATCCTTTTTGTGTGTTTTATGCTGATCTATATAGTTCTTATGCTAGGGTGGCAGAAATAACTGATTATTTGGGGGATGTTTCTGCTATTAAAACACAAAAAAGCTTTTTATTCTAGATGCCCCCATAAACCCTTGTGAAATTTTGGTTTTCCCCCCTAGCTTTTTTTAAAAAATTTCCAAATCCCCAGGTTTTCGACGGTTACCCCCGAATTTTTAAAGCAGGATTGTGATATTTTTTCTCCCTTTTGTTACTCCAACTATTCAGTGAGGCGAACGAGGCATGTGTGAAGGACCTTAGGCTGTGTACATCCTATAGGCCAATCCCTTTATTTCAAACAGACGTTAAGATATTGGCCAAAGTTTTGGCCATCAATCTCAACTCTGTCATTCTCTCAATTTCTCACTCTGACCAAACGGGATTTATGCCTTGGAAGCATATTGCCATGAATCTGTGATGCTATGCTTGCGGGTTGGTGCAGCCCAGAGCAAGGGGGCTAGGTCTGGCAGCAGTGGTGATTTTGTGCCACTGGGCTATGCCTCTCATTTGTAGGGTTTTTGCTGTGGCAGTGGCCACCATGCAGTGCTGCCCCCATTAGTGTAGGGACCCACTTTAAAGAGGTTGCTGTGAAGTGGCAAGTGGGCCTATACTGTTTGATCTACAAGTATACTAAGAACCTCCTGTTCTTTTTTGTTAAATTTTGCTAAGAAGTAGTAGATCAACGTATAGTGTGGGGATGTGCGATCCATACCTCTTCTTCCATGTTGTTATTTTTCTTTAACTTTATACAAACCATTAGTTATGTCAAAAAAGTATTAACAAAATTAGGTGATAGGGACTGGGAATCTAATTTTGACATATGCCTCTTAAAACCAGTGACTAGAATATCCCAGCTGTCGACAAAATACGTCTGGGAAAATAAACTATAAAGACACGGAACTAAGCATTGCAAAATGTCAATGAGCAGATCCATCCCTAACACCAACAATTATATTATCTGCACTGGAAGACATTTATAAATTTCTCCTGTTAGCTACACAGACATGTTTATAAAAATAATGCATATGTTATATTGATAAAAGGACAGATGGGGATATTTTCCACAGATGCCAGTTTTAAATACGGAGCACTAGGAGCAGATGTTTCACCACCTCTGGGACAACCCCATAATACAACAATACTAGAAACAAGTTGCGGATTTCATTAGAAAAATTCCCCTCATGCACATCGTGGGCATTATTTGGTTATATAAGAAAGGAAAATCAAGGACACACAAAAAAGATCTTCATCTATTACACATTTAAGCAGCAGCAGCAGTGAGGAAAGTGATTCTCCAGGTCTGGATCCAGCCTATATGCCTGACAATTAATCTATTCATAGAAAAACTTATTTATGTAATGAAAATGGACTAGCTTAAGGTTGCGCTAAGGGGGAGACAAATAAATACTCTACCACCTGATGTTAGACAAAAATAATTATCATGCTTCGGGTCCACAACCTGGTACTTAGACAACTGGCAGAAGAAGAATCAATTACTATAAGGCCCAATGCCAGACAACGGTTAGATCTGGCATAAGGAGACAAATTTACATACTGCGTAACCTTCATCAATGTATAAACCTATGGTAGCAATAAATTCCATGTCATTGATAAACTTTATTGTATTGACTGTCATGATCTTTTGAGATGCTATATTAACTGGAAATGGTGCTCTTCGTTTTTGTAATTTTTGATTACTTAAATAAAAGTGTTGAAAGAAAACTGAAATATAATGAAGACTAGAGCAAAAATTTAATTTCCAAATTTCTAATATACTAGTTCATCTTTTGATGTTGCATTGTATATTTTCATTTGAAAAGCAAAGGTATATTTTTGCAAAAACTTCAACTGATTTGTAAGAGTGTAAATAATGGGAAATCTTGCCTAACAAATTCACTGTAAATAATTTGATGTCTGTATGCTTCGTTGACAATGTAAAAGGTATTAAAAACAATTTTTAAAAAAGTGAAACTCCAACATTGATTCCTGCAAATCTGCCACCCATCCTTTATTTGACCCTAGTGCGCAATTTGATTCAACCACAAGCCTCAGAATAGGAGGAACACCTACTGAGCTTTGGGGTCTCATCTTCTTTAGGCACCATTACAGGTTTTCAGACATTATAAGATGATAAACTTTTATAACATACCATATTTGGGAAATAAGTTAAGGAATATATTCAGTGGTGTAGTAAGTATATTGACCCCACAGGTGTTTTACAGATTTGTTTTAGCATTAGGCTATAAGGGCTTGTTCA
Source organism: Phyllomedusa bahiana (assembly GCA_025379985.1). Lineage (NCBI taxonomy): Eukaryota > Metazoa > Chordata > Amphibia > Anura > Hylidae > Phyllomedusa > Phyllomedusa bahiana. The sequence goes on along the minus strand of JAODAL010078892.1, from coordinate 2,005 downwards.
TACGGAGTTTACACTCCGTGTTACAATCGCTTTTCGGAGCCGTCTTGGGGTCGGTGCGGATCCCAAGACGGATCCGAACAGCGCTTATAACACGGATTGTAAACTCTGTGTGAACAAGCCCTAAAAATAGGGAATAATATTCTTCAATAATATGCAGTTTTAGCTGAAAATGTTTTCCTTTCACAAAGAATATTGAATAAAAACTAATCTAGTATGTATATTATGCCTTTGAGCCCACATTTTTTTTTAGCATTGGACCGTGAAAAATTTTAAAGCAGTATAAATGACATGATAGATTTACTATGCAGGCTGATAGAACAATATCATATCATTTTCATAGTTTTTTTATGTTTAACACAATAGGAAAGCATATGTAAAAAATTGTGCTTTTATTTTGTCATAGTCTGACAGTCATAACCCTTTTATTTTTATGTATATGGAGCTTATTAAGGGCTTGTTTTTTGCAGGATGGGTTGATGTTTTCATGGGTACCATTTTGGGGTTCATATGGCACTCTGATCACTTTTTATCAATGATTTTGAGTAGTGTTGAGCGATTATTATCGACAAAGTTGAAATCGGCACAGTTTTTATGCTGATCGAATTTTTTAGATCATGCGATAATTTAGGTTAAAATCTGTGCATCATCTATTAAGATCGCGCCATTTTCGGCGCTTCCTGTCATTTTGGCAGCCAGCAAATCAGCTTACAGAATAGAGCAGGGTGAGATGTGTGTGCGACGTCATGACTGGAATGTGTATGGTTGCGATTGGCTGGAAAAATCACATGACCTCGTTTTACGTAGAACAGCGTTTCCTGTTCAGCCTCAGTGTCTCTCAGCGTCTCAGAGCAGAAGGACGTGCGCTCTGCTTGTGTCCAAACAGCTCAGCGAAATTATTCTATTTCTTCACAGAGAAACCTCTACTATTAGCTGTGATCCTTACAATTTAGCTAGATTAGAGATTGGAAGATTTTATGTAGTTAGGTAGAGAACTTTAAAGGAGTATCTACCGCTGTAAAGTCACGGGGGGAGCGGAGGGGGAGCCCCCGCGGGCGAACACAGACAAGCTATATAAAGAATACTTGATAAAGTTCACCAAGACTTAGTGTATACATTGCACTGCAATAGCTTTATTATTAACAGTTTTCTATTGAAATATTTCCTGGATATTGGGCAGCCTGAACTTATAGGATACACATATTTCTAGTAACTGCAGGTCTCTTTGTTAGGTGCAAAACTCCACTTTTATTATCAGTATACATTTCAGATAGGTGTTCATTTTCAATTTTGCCCATTCCACCTTGGTTGATATATCCACTGTAGCGGGTACGGTGGATTCGCTGGACCCCCGCAAGCGATGATAGCTAAGCCACGCCAGGGAACGGAATCTAAGTAGCCCCCGGTTTTCACCAGAGCCCGCCGCAAAGCGGGATGGACTTGCTGCGGCGTGAGACTACCAGGTCGTTACCCCTGACGTGACTTGCTTGCGGAGGCGGCCGGGGTACTGCGTGGTACAAAATCGTAATCCAGAGGCGAAGTCGGGGACAGGCAGAAGGTCAGGCAGGCAGCAGAGGTTCGTGGTCAGAGGCAGGCGGAAGGTCAGGGCAGGCGGCAAGCAGGCAAGGTCTGGAAACGTGGCGGACGGACTGGTACACGGGTAAGCAATACGGACACTAAGGCACACCAAACACTCTCTAAGCACACCAACGGACTGGCAGGAAGTGCAGGGGGCGTACCGCTAAAATAGAACCAGCGCCTGATAATTAACCAATTATCGGGGCGCTGGCCCTTTAAATCTAGAGAAGCCGGCGCGCGCGCGCGCCTAAAGCACAGGGTACGCGCCCGGCGGCTGGGACAGGCGGGGACATCGTTCACCGGAGCGCGGACGGGTAAGGGGAGCGGCGCTGGGGCCGGGACAGGAGCGGGGTGGTCGCGGGCAGATCTACGGGAGAAGCGATTCAGCACCACAGGCTTGAGGAGCGAGACATAGGTTTTGGTCCCTGGG
>JAODAL010078891.1:0-12759 GCA_025379985.1 Phyllomedusa bahiana | reverse complement strand
TTTTTTTAAATGACCCCTGCTCCATACTTTCTAAGTGTTGTAGCGTTGCGTTGCATTTTTTTTAATGAGACTATTTAAAAGGTTATCCATAGTGAAATACACAGCAGTTTAACAGGGTTATGTCAAAATAACAAATAAATTCATCACTCTAATGTGAAAACAATTTCTTAGCCACAAATTGATATATAGTATAAACCAAACAAAAGTGAGGATAAGCATTGTGTTTCTTTATAACATTGTAAAGTCCATTAATGATATGAAGCAGCAACATCCTACTGTTATAATACACATGCTTCCTTAGATGATGTTTTAAAAGCTCTATAAAGTAGAAAACATCAGTAGATAGTTAAATGTGATTTAATGATTCAGGGTCTAGGTTTATGGTGTAAAATAAACTATTATATTTATTTAACTTGTTTTACATTGCTTCATTTTTTTTTTATTATTTTGAATATGCCCAAGGCTTCCGGTGGATTGTTACATAGTAAGGGTATGTTCACACGGCTTATTTTCTAGTGTAGTTGCGCGCGTATTTCGCCGCGTAATGCGCTTAATACACTGCGAAATGCGAGCCGCAATTACGGTAATTCGTAGCTCTCATAGAGAGCTATGGATTACGCGTTGTCCCCCCCGTGCGTACGATTGTATTGTACGCCTGGGAGGGGGATATTCACATGTCAATTGTTATCGGTGAATACTTATCAGCACGTGGTTCCAAAACACCTGACATATTGCGTTGCATAGTATACGCGCCACAATCAGCCATGTGAACATAGCCTTACTGTCACGGGTGCTCCTGTGACACTCGCAGCTTCGTCCTGTAGTCCAGCTACTCACCCATCTTTGTTCCCAATGTCTCTGCTTCCCACCCTAGGGCGCACACACCAACTCTGTTCAATTTAAAGGGCCAGCGCGCCGGTGATTTGTGATCACCGGACACTGACCATACTTAACCATGCCCTTTCCTGCCATTCCTCTCCGGATTGATAGTGCCTTGTAGCCTAGAGAGAAATTGTTTCATTGTATTCTATTGCTATTCTGTGTACCATAACTGTTGCCTCCATCCATCGACCACGAACCTTTGCCGCAAGTCCTGACCTTACTGGCTGTCCCCAACTACGAGCCAGCCTAGCGATTCTGTACCACTTCACACCTCGGCCACCACTGCAGGCAAGTCGCGCCAGGGGTAGTGACCTAGGGGTTCACTTGCTATAGTAAGTCCAACCCGCTTTGCGACGGGCTCTGGTGAAAACCAGCGTCCACTTAGACGCCACTCCCTGGTGCGGATTACACCATCGCCTGCAGTGGTACAGCGGATCCACTACTCCAGCCGTTACAGTTCCATAGTTAATACGTTTGAAAAAAAGACACATGTCCATCAAGTTCAACCAAGGATGGGGAAAGAAGTGGATGAAGGGAAGGGGATAGGCAATTTTTAAGCTTTGTTTCCCCTACTGATGAAGACTTGGAACCCATAATGCAAGAACCAATTTGCCCTAAATGAATGTTTAATTTTTGCTCCCAAAATTGCCATCAGACTGGATGTAGACATTTTATACGGCTAAGTAGTAGTAGTTATCTGAGCCCTCAACTGTTCCTGCTGTGACCAGCTCCTCAGGCAGGTTATTCCACAGATTCACAGTTATCATGGTAAACAAGGCTTTTCTCCTCTGGAGAGTGAATCCTTTTTTCTCTAGAAAGGATTGTCCCCTTGTCTTTTAAGGGGGGTTTTACATAAAATACTTTTTCACCATACTTTTTGTAGGCTCATTGATATACTTATATAAATTAATCATGTCTCCCCATAGCTGTCTATTCTCAAGACTAAATAAGTTCAATTCTTTTAACCTTTCCTAAGATGCTCCATTCCTCTTATTATTTTGGTTGCTCATCTTTGCATTTTCTCTAGCTACATTACATCTTTGCTATAAACTGGAGCCCAAAACTGAACCGCATATTCCAAGTGAGGTCGCACCAATACTTTATATACATATTACATCCCTTTCCCGCAAATCCATGCCTCTTTTAATACCCGGCAATATCCAGCTGGTCTTAGAAGCAGCTGATTGACATTGCATGCTGTTGTGTACTCTATGATATAAAAGGTCGCCCAGATCCTTCTCAACGGGCAATTCTCCCAGTTTTTCACCCCCAAGAAAATATTTTGCCTGCAGATTATTCGTACCTTGATGCAGAACTTTTCCTTTATCCACATTGAACCTCAATTGCCAATAGGGGGGGTGCAGTGAGTATATTGACCCCACAGATGTTTGACAATTTTTTTTAAGCATTCAGCTGAAAATGGAAAAAATATTGTTTTCCAACAATCAGCAATTTTAGCTCGAAATGTATCATTTTTACAAGGAATCCTGAAAAAGCACCTCAAAGTTTGTTATGCAATTTCTTCCAAGTTCGGAAATACCCTATATATGGGTTTGAACTGCTGTTTGGGTACATGGAGGGTATAAAAGGGAGGGAGTGCTATTTGGCTTTTGGAGTGTAGATTTTGTTGGGTGCCATGTCACATTTGAAAAGCCCCCAAAGTCCCAGAACAGGTGAAACCTTCCAAAAGTCGCCCCATTTTGGATGCAACACCCCTCGTGGATCTCATCTAGAGGTGTACTGTGCATTTTAGGTGCACAGGTGTTCCATAGGTTTGTTTTTTTTTAGCAATGGGACATGAAAATGGGGTGGGGGGTGATTCAGTTCCATCATTGTTTTTTGGGCTTCCATCACACAGTGAATAGAGGGTCTGCGGGTACAGGAGTAGGTGTTGTTCCTGCATGTATTTCCCCTGGGACACACTCTGGAAATGAAAGCCTCCCTGTCCTGATGGTGGTTGAGGTGTCCTTGGTATTAGTGCTGAATGAGCGATAGGAGGCTGAGTGGTGCAGTGCAAAACAATTCTCTTTACTTCAAGCTAGATGTTATACATAGGACTAAGCACTCCATCAGTAATTCTTACAATCCAGCTGTACAGCCGGAAGCAGGGGTGGTGCCTAAATTTAAGTCCACTATCCAGATTATTACAGCAGGAGCTTTCTCATTACCACATGCGATCTGGAAACTATCTTCTTACATATAATTGTGTTGAGCTAGGCAGAAAGCCAATAGTCATCAACTGCCATGAGGTCTATTCTTGGACAATTTTATCTCATGCTTCTCTCACCTATTTGTCTAACAGATCTGTTTCTTGTCTTGGGATCTTTTCTGCTCCAATGAGGAAAGGAGTAATCCTCTGATCCCTGGCTGACAAATAACCAGGGTTGCACCACTTTCTTGGTTTAACTGTAACAAGAACTAAGAAAACAACTGCCTGTACAGTCAGCATTTTCTAGACACATGGTATAAAACATTTACAATGCATAAAACAACAGGGGCCCAAAGCAATTTAGTAATGTACACTCTTGTATACTACAATTATGAACAGAGCCTAATAGTGACTCAGATAGTAATGGTGTCCCACATAAAAGAAATAATCCTGTTTGTGCTTCACACTGTAATATTCCCCATTTGGGCCTTAAACATTAATAAGGCCTCAATTGGGCCCCACACACTGATAACACCCTTTTTTAGGCCCAGTACCACAGTCCTCTTTGTATGCCAGACAGCAAAATGCCATCCTCTGTGCTCCCAGTACTGTAATAATGCTCCCTTTGGTGGGCTACCAATGTCTTGTGCTTATAACAGTGTGCATCTTGCCACCTACAACCTGAAACTGAGAATGGTGAGACAGGACACCATAAGCTACCAACACATAGGTACACATGCTTTGTGTAACATGCTTCAATTTGAATGGATGCTCCCAAGCAAGACATTTCAGAATTTCAATTGGCAGGATCGGATTGAGCAAGTGTTGAAATAACTCTTCATCACCTAGTCAATCTTTGTAGGAAGTTTTATTGGAATGCACAACAGAGAAGACAAAGAGCAGACACCATAAAAGCTGAAAAAAACGAAAAAAAAACAAAAAACAATTGTAATGCATTTCTTTTCATGCGTAGAATTTCAAATAAGTGATGGTATATTTTGTCATTTTAAAGCAGTTTCATATTCAAATACGCTACTCACAAAAAAATAGGGATCTTTGGCTTTTGGTTTTTGGTTGAAATTTCAGGATGAATATAAAATTTCTTGAAATGTTTTTAAATAAACTAAATGAGACCATCTCAACTTTAGAATGCATATGTCCAACTGTTCAGTGTTTCAGTACTTTTTACACAACTGACTGATCTCGTCCATGTGGGTAGGTACAATTGCAATGATATAAATTTTACATAGTTTTTTTATGTTTTATTACTTTTACACAATAGAAATGCATTTATAAAAAAAATGAACAAAAATCACAATTCAGTGATTGTTTTTTTTTATGTCGTTCATTTAAAGGGTAGGTCATTACGCATGCGACGATACCAAATATGTGTACTTTATTTCTTTTTGATCTTTTTTGGAGTGATTGCCGTTTGTAAAATGGAAAAGAGCGGTGTACGCAGTTTTATTTTATTTTTTGTGTTTCAGTTATTTTTTTCTTTTTTCTTTTTCTTACTTTTTCACTTTTTTAACTTTTCTCCATAGGGGACTTGTATCAGTGATCTTTAGGTCACTGATACAACAGATATCAGTATACTGGTCTCCATGGCGACTGCCACTCATTATGCCCACAATTGGTGATGTCACAGACAGCCCTAAAGATCGTGTTTCAACACTCCTGGGCTCGCTTGTGAGTCTACATGATCTGCAGGAAGTACTGGTATGGCCAATTGCGGGCATGCACTTGCCACTAGGACATTCTGGTACTTCCAATGTCGGGAAGGAATTAATAAATGAAGATACATAAAGAAAACACTGGCTTGAAGTGAATATGTCTTTAAAAGATGAGCTAGAGAATATAAAATCCACTGCACACCTTATGTTGATTTGCAAAGATTTAATAAATAAACAAACGATACAGTGAGCCAGGAGTCAACACTAATATACAGTATATACTCAACAAATGTGTCTTTTCACACAAGTATCACATTACAGGAAGTGGCAGATGTATGCGACGTTTCGGCGGAAAAAAGCTTTTATCAAGCACATCTGTGGAATAAAAGTATATTATGAGTATATAGTCATGTATACACAAAAAACAAAGGAAGGCAACCGGGAATGAAAAAAAAAAGGGGGAGAATAAAGAGTAGAAAAAGAGGTAAAAAATTTTTTGGAGATGAGGTGAGGAAATATGGGAGGGAACAGGGAGAGAAGATATGGGAGGGAACAGGGAGAGAAGAGAAATTCTAATATAGACATGGGAATAAAATACGTGAATATAGCGAAATAGGGAGAAATGATAAATAGGGGGAAATGATAGATAGGAGGGGTAGATGAGGGTAAGAATCACAAATGAAAGCACTCTTACCTGATGGAGTATCAGAGTCTGTTATGTAATATATGAGATAAATATATCAGCAAAGTAAAGGGTGCTGTGAGAAAATAAACACTAGTTAGCGAGTAGATACACAGGGGCAAACCAGTAAGAGGAAAGAGTAACAGTAATTCAGTGCTTACCAAAAGGAGATGACTGCAATGTAAATAATGTTAATGGAGTAATGTCTCCAAAAATTTTGGGGCGCTAGGGAAGGGAAAAAAAATTAAGATATGGGTTTTTTGAAATTAATTCCCCTTAAAATACAAGCTAGGGGGGAAAAAACCCGGCAAAAGTAAGGAGGTTGAGTTCCCCTGGGGAAGAAAAGAGTAATGGATTTGGGGGTCCGGGGGGCAACAAAGGGAATTTGCGCCCGTGGCGGGGCGTTGGGGCGGCCCTTTTAATAGAACGCCGGGGCTTTCGCGGACAGCGGGGGAGGGTGGGGGCCAAGTGTGGGAATCCTTTTTCCTGCCCCCAATGCGGCTTTGCTTAGCGGCATCTGGGGAAAAAGGAAAAAGCGAGAAAATGGGGAAAATGTAGCGGAAAAAAAAATTTAGTGGGGGGGAAGGGGCAAAAATTTTAAAAAACCCCCAATAAAAGGGAGTTTAAAACATGAGAGGTATTGGGATGAAAAAGGGAAAAAAGGACGGGAGAGAAACAAAAGTAAATGAGGAGAGACAGAGAAAAAAGGGGAGAGGGGGGTTAAGGGGGAATGGTATACAGTTTCCCAAGGGATAGCGCCCGGTTCATTTTTTTCTAAAAGAGCAAGCACATGATGCGGTTAAGTGTACGGTATATACAAGATGTAAACTGCACAAAAGATATTGTAGGTATCAGCCCAAAAATTTTAGTATCTTTTTAAGTTTTAAAGAAAATTTGAAGAAAAAAATACAAAAGATTGTCTAATTTTTTAAATAGACCTTTTAATCTTAATCAATGTTAAAAAGCCCAAAAAAGGTATATTAGTGGGGGGAAAAGAATAAAAGAGTATACGTTTTTTGGATTTTTATAAAGGGGGAAAATCTTTTAAAAGGCAAAAAAATTTCCGTTTTTTTTTTTAAGGTTTTGGTTTCCAAAGGGCCCCTTTTGGGGTTTTGGGTACCGAATTCCTTTTTGTTTTAAAATTAAAGGCCCTACTGGGCAAACCACTCTGGGAGGGGAAAAAACCTGTTCTAGACCGGAAAAAGCAATAGAAGGGGGATTTGGACTCAACAAAAGGTCGCCCGGTGGTGGGGTTTTTTTTCATCTAATTGTTGAAGGGGGCTTGGGGTATGGGGGTTTTTTGGAAAAATTTTTGGCTTTTGGGGGTTTTTCCCCTTGCCCCAAAGGGGATTTCCCCAAAAGGGGCATTTGATGTCTTTGTGCCACTGTTGCCCCTTTTAGGGTTTTGCTGTTGCTCCCTGCCGTGCCCTCCACACTGTGTCTTTGTTCCATTTTTGGGCCCCCTTACCCCTTTTTTTTGCCGCTCCAAAAATTTTTTAAATTTTTTGCCCTGCTGCCCTCATGCTGCTGCCACCGTGCCCCTCCAAACTGTTTTCATTGTGCCCCCTTGCGGCCTGGTACTTTTTTGCCAATTCCAGAATTTCATTTTTGCCCTGCCCTGCCTCATGTGTGGGGCTGCCCCCTTTCACCTCCACACCCCTTGTCACTAATTTCCCCACCTGGTTTCTCAGTTTTTTTTTTTTTCCAGTTTTTTGCTCCCCAGGGATTTTTATCAGGTTCTTTCCCAGTTCAGTTTTTTGGTCTTTTTTTTCCCCCCCATAAGTGCCCGGGGTTTTTTTTATAGTGAAGGGGAAATTTCAAAGAGGGGCCCGGGCAGCCCCCAATTTTGGGCTTTTGTTTCATACTTAAAACACAAATTGTATAAAGGCCCAAAACCAAGTCCCTCGGGGCTTTTTTTAAAACTTTGGCACAACTTTTTTTTTACAGCACCCTGCGGGCTTTTTGGGCCCCCGCCTGGAAAAATTGTTTGTTTTTTAAAAGTGATTTCGGGGCCGGGAAAAATTGGAAAACCCCCCCCAAAAACAATTTTGTCGGAAAAATTGGCGAAGGGGAACCCGAACCGTTTTTTGGAAATTTTCCCAAATCTTAGTTTATACTTTTGAAAAAATAAAACATTAAAGGGGTTTTAATCGTTTTCTTTTTTAACCCCCTTTGGTTGAGGGGCCCCTGGGGTTGGGGGTACCCAGAATTTTCCCTTTTTTTAATTTTAAGGGTACTGGGGGTCCCCCAAACCCCCGGTTTAGGTATTGGAAACCTGTTCTTTGATCTGGAAGCGAAGTGAAAAGGGAATGATGCCCCGGACCAAAAACCAAAGGGTTTCCCGGGAATGGGTTTAGAAAGGGTTTTTTTGCATCTTTTTGTAAAATTTGTCTTAGTATGCGACCCTTTGATGGCTTGGGTGGTTTGTCCCACGTAGGCTAACCCACATGGGCACTTGAGTAAGTATATAACATAATTGGATCTGCACGTGAAGAAGCCTTTGATGGGAAAAAGCTGTCCGGTCAGAGGGTGGGAGAAATGACTGCCTTTGGTTACCGACGAGCATTGGGTACATCCTAAACAAGGAAAAGTGCCCTTTTTGGGTGTAGATAGGGTCATCTGTCTAGTTCTAGCCCTAGGTGAGCCTACGTCTGCTCTAACCAGATGGTCTCTGAGGTTACGATCGCGTTTATGGCAATGCAAGGGTAAATTCTGGAATTCGCTGATTTGTGGGTAGGACCGAGACAAAATACTCCAGTGTTTACGTACAATCTGTTGTACCTTTGGGATAAAGGGATGGTACTTCAAAATTAGGGGGATACGAGATATCTTGGTAGTCTTATTGGTATCCATCCGGTCCGCATTAGTAGTGGTAGTGGGTTGACTCTTCTGGAGTAGTTTAGTAGGGTACCCTCTTTCTGTGAAGCGCTGGGACATCTCATTGAGTCTAGTTTCCCTTGTGTCTGGTTTTTGTACTCTACGTTCTACATGTCTAAATTGTTACTGTGGTAGGCTTTTTTTTAGTGCTGGGTGCATGGTTGCTGTGGTAGTGCAGTAGACTGTTATGATCAGTCGGTTTCTGATAAATGTCAGTAGTTAAAAGTCCTTGTTCATCAGACAGGATGACTGTATCAAGAAAATGTATACAGTCTGTGTCATAATGGATAGTGAAATGTAGTCCTTGAAGAGCGGTATTAATATGAGAATGGAATTGAAGTAAAGAGGAAAGTGAGCCTGTCCAAATACAAAAAATATCATCAATGAATCGAAGCCAGATCTGTGAGTGGGTTAGAAAATTATGATCCGTGTAAATATGTTCTTGCTCGAACATGGCCATAAAGATATTTGCATAAGGGGGTTCCATATTGCTCCCCATTGCGGTGCCTCTACATTGTATGTAAAATTGATCTTGGAACATGAAAAAGTTATTATGGAGAATTAGAGATAAGACATCAATGCAAAATTGTTTGGCTCGGTTTGGAAATGATTTTGGTGTAGGAATTTATCTACAGCCGAGATCCCTTCAAGGTGATCTATTGATGTGTAGAGGCTGGTCACATCCCATGTGACCAGAAAATGTGGTTTTGTGACAGGAGAGATGTTGTTGATTTTGGCCAAGAAATCACCTGTGTCCAATAGGAACGATGGAGTAAGTCTGACTAATGGTGTAAGTATTTTTTCTATCAGGATAGACAAAGGGGATAGGATAGAGTCCATGGAGGCCACAATGGGTCTCCCAGGGGGTTTAATGGGATCCTTATGTATTTTTTGTAATACATAGAAGACAGGAGTAATAGGATGGTGATTGGTAAGGAATTAGGCTGTTGGACTGTCAATGATTCCAAGGTCTATATAATGATCAGTTAAGTTTTTTATAAGTGTACTGATCCTAGAAGAAGGATCTCTATCTACAGGTGTATAGGTATCCCTATCTGATAATTGGCGATTAATTTCTTTTAGGTACATGTTTGTGTCTATAACAACTATAGCTCCCCCCTTATCGGCTGGCTTTATAGTAATGTCTCGTGATTGACACAGGTTGCGAAGTGCCTGTTGTTCTTCAGCAGAAAGGTTTGAGTGGAATTTGTATTGTCCATGTGCAATCTGTGTAGTAAGGACTGATAAATCCTGTTTAACCAAGTTAATGAAAGTTTCTACAGGATGGTAGTGAGATGGGGGATTGTATTTGGACTTAGGTCTCAGGTTAAATTTCGAATTCGAAAAAATTGGAACAAGCTGGTCTTTGTTAGTCGGTATGTCATTGTTGGCAATAGAATGGAAGTGTGCCTTAAGTTGAATATTGCGGAAGAATCGACATAAATCTTCTTCCAGTGTGAAAGTGTCAAAATTGGATGTGGGGCAGAAGGAGAGTCCCTTGCTCAATAGGGACATTTCAGGTGGTGTTAGATTACGTGAAGATATATTGAAAACTAACGGTGAATCACCTGAGATCGTGTGAGTATTTGTGAGCGTGGTCCTCCTCCTCCCCCTACGAACCGGTCGTTGTGGTAATTTCGTTTGGAAGGTCGTCCTCCCCGCCCTCTCCCTAAAAAAGGCTGTCTGTATGATGTAGTAGATATGTCGCTATCAGAACCAGATGAGTTATTATAAGCGAAGGGAGATCGGGTATAAGAATTCACTTTATCATGCCACCTATAGACCGTATCATTAAGGTAGTCCTCTGTGTCCCTCAAGAACTTATTGCTTTTTTTCTGTTCATTGGATTTCTTGAACTCTTGGATTGTTTGAGAAACTTTCTCTTTCAACTTTGTCCATTCATCGGTGGAGATGGATGTAGTCAACTGTTGCTCAATAGCTTCAATCTTTTTGGATGGTTCCGAGAGTTTGGCTTGTAGGGTTTCCACTGTTAGCAATATTAAGTCAAAAGAACATTTGTTGAGAATATTTTTAAATTTTACACAATAATCTGGATCATCGGCAAAGATAGTGGGTCTTAGATGGCTTCGTAAGCCCCTCGGAATCCTCTGAACTCTATGGTACTCTGATAAGGTAGCCGCATGGAGTTCATAGGCAGTGTGCTTTCTCAACTCTTTCTCATAGTCCCTTGTTCTTAATTCAGAAGGGGGAATATGTAGAAAATCTTGGGAGAGATTTAGTGTTGGATATAATCCTTTCGACTTCACTGATAGTATAGGCAAAGGTCTCAGACATCATTAGGAGTTACAGAGTTTAAAGTGGGTGCGAAAGACCAAAATGAACATAGAATTGTATAGAAGTTGGTCACGCACACCTTGGGTAGCTAAGGTTCCCGGGTGCAATAGTGGAAAGGACATATAAGTCCAGTAACTAGAGAATATAGAATCCACTGCACACCTTATGTTGATTTGCAAAGATTTAATAAATAAACAAACGATACAGTGAGCCAGGAGTCAACACTAATATACAGTATATACTCAACAAATGTGTCTTTTCACACAAGTATCACATTACAGGAAGTGGCAGATGTATGCGACGTTTCGGCGGAAAAAAGCCTTTATCAAGCACATCTGTGGAATAAAAGTATATTATGAGTATATAGTCATGAATACACAAAACACAAAGGAAGGCAACCGGGAATGAAAAAAAAGGGGGAGAATAAAGAGTAGAAAACGAGGTAAAACATTTTTATGAGATGAGGTGAGGAAATATGGGAGGGAACAGGGAAAGAAGATATGGGAGGGAACAGGGAGAGAAGAGAAATTCTAATATAGACATGGGAATAAAATACGTGAATATAGCGAAATAGGGAGAAATGATAAATAGGGGGAAATGATAGATAGGAGGGGTAGATGAGGGTAAGAATCTCAAATGAAAGCACTCTTACACGATGGAGTATCAGAGTCTGTCATGTAATATATGAGATAAATATATCAGCAAAGTAAAGGGTGCTGTGAGAAAATAAACACTAGTTAGCGAGTAGATACACAGGGGCAAACCAGTAAGAGGAAAGCCGCGGCTTTCTCGCGCATGCGCGGCGTTCTATTTAATGGCCGCCCGCATCGCAGCAGCCACGGACGCACTTCCTCGTTGCCTCGGACGCCAAGTCCATTACTCTGCTTCCCCAAGTAACTCAGACCTCCTTACTTTAGCGGTTTTTCTTCCCTAGTCTTGTATTTATGCATATTGCATTTACACATATCTTATTTTCTTTCCATTCATAGCGCCACTACTTATTGGAGACATTACTCCATTAACATTATTTACATTGCAGTCATCTCCTTTTGGTAAGCACTGAATTACTGTTACTCTTTCCTCTTACTGGTTTGCCCCTGTGTATCTACTCGCTAACTAGTGTTTATTTTCTCACCGCACCCTTTACTTTGCTGATATATTTATCTCATATATTACATGACAGACTCTGATACTCCATCGGGTAAGAGTGCTTTCATTTGTGATTCTTACCCTCATCTACCCCTCCTATCTATCATTTCCCCCTATTTATCATTTCTCCCTATTTTGCTATATTCACATATTTTATTCCCCTGTCTATATTAGAATTTCTTTTCTCTCCCTGTTCCCTCCCATATCTTTTCTCACTGTTCCCTCCCATATTTCCTCACCTCATCTCAAAAAAATTTTTTTACCTCGTTTTCTATCTTTATTCTCCCCCTTTTTTCATTCCGGTTGCCTTCCTTTGTTTTTTTTGTATACATGACTATATACTCATAATATACTTTTATTCCACAGATGTGCTTGATAAAGGCTTTTTTCCGCCGAAACGTTGCATACATCTGCTACTTCCTGTAATGTGATACTTGTGTGAAAAGACACATTTGTTGAGTATATACTGTATATTAGTGTTGACTCCTGGCTCACTGTATCGTTTGTTTATTTATTAAATCTTTGCAAATCAACATAAGGTGTGCAGTGGATTTTATATTCTCTAGTTACTGGTCTTATTATACTATTGCACCCGTGAACCTTAACTACCCAAGGTGTGCGTGACCAACTTCTATACAATTTTAAAAGATGAGCTATCATTTAATGTTACTGTCACTATCTATTTGAAAAAAAAAAAATGAAATCTTGCAGTTTTTAGTATATTCACTATGCCTTATAATAGTCTGACATCTCCTACTGTATCTTATAAAGATTGTTAGTCATCTTTTAATTATCACAGGCAAAATTCAAATAAAGTTAACACCAATGTTTAGATAAAACAGGTTTTTACCATTCACAGTCTCTGCACAACTCACAAAGCATGCTTAGAAAACTCTCCCATAGAAGGCATTAAGTCATCTCCAGACTATTGGCTCCTCTAGTCCATGTGGCTTCAGTAAAGCATATCTCTCAATGCTGTTAAAAGCAAATTTAGGTTTTGGCTGCCCAGAAAACATTTGTAGGCCTTAAAATTAAAAAAAAAATTACAATAA
>JAODAL010078890.1:0-12759 GCA_025379985.1 Phyllomedusa bahiana | reverse complement strand
CTTTTTAAAAAAAATCTCCATTTCCCTTCCCGGTTGAAAGTAACCCTTTAGTGAGAAAACCCCCTTTAAAGGGGATGTCTCATCTCCAAGTTCATAGGTGCATGAATGAAATATGCTGCTTTGCTCTGTCATTCCCTTTGGTCAAGCTGCTGTAATTAGCATATGAGCTCGTGTATTCAGACCTCTGCTAATTAGATAAATCTCCTGCTGTCAGGACCAGGAAAGCCTCTGAGTTAAAGTAAACAGCAGTAATTACTGGCTTTTGTCTGAAAGATCAGATAACAAACAAGCTCTCACTGTCCAAAGCTCTGTGCTGCCCAACCTATATGATGACATCACTCCCTGCTACCAGATAGAACAAAGAGCAGGGTGGGAGAAGTACACAGGTCAGTCACTTTGGGAACCAGTGAGAGCACAGAAGGTGATAAAATCACTTGTAGCTCCTTAAAAAAAAATTAACAACGCAATATATTTGGAAAACGTCTTCATTTACTGTTCCCTAAATATTGAAAGCTAATCTTTGTAGCGAGAGAAACCCTTTAAGTATAGCTGTAGCAGCTGCTATGTGGCCCTGAGGTTGGGATGCTCACTAAGTTGCAGGAACATTGCAATTTTTTTGTAGGGAATAACATGTCGGTGGCTTTCTGTTATCTGACATAACAATGTAAGTTCTCTCATATATGGCGGTACTATTTATGTCTTCAATTATTACTACTTATGCTGCCTTTCAGTTTCCTGCCATTAGATTATGGAAGCCCATTTTATTTTGCTATGGGGTAATATGTGCTGCTCACTTCTTTTTGACACCCTCCCTCTCTTCTCTTTTCTTTTTCTTTCCTTGGTATCCTATTCTTTCCTACCTTTCTATTCTACTTTTTCATTATCTTCTCACTTTATCCATTTCTTTTCATTAAAATTCGTATAGATGTCATGTGAGTATAGGGTATACGGAGATAGGAGGAACTGTGACACACATAGTGGTGGGCGTATGGTCACCAGCAGCACAAAGTATTTCAGTATAGGATAAGGTTAGTTTAATGAGGTCAGTGACCACTCATATGATAATGTTTTTAAGGGTGTATGTGGCAGGGACATTTAATTAGTAATAATTAATGAGAGTTACAATGCTCTCCAACAGCACAGAATATTTTAAAGTAATAAGCAAAGGAAAGCAATCCATGGATCTTTTTGGGGCCAGTGACCATTTTTATCACATGCATGTCCAGATCGCAGCTAGCTTCGAGTAGTCAGTGGAGGTGATTTTGTGCCGTGAGGAAACCCCTTTAAAGACAGGGCTGCCTGTGACAAGGGGAAGTGTCATGGTGTGAAGAGGCGAATGGAGACATGTGAGAAGTCATAGACCAAGAGTTACATAGTGGAATGGTCTCCAGCAGCACAAAGGGCCACATGTATGAAAACTGTCTTGGTCCAAGACTTTCTTTGTTGCCTATAGCAACCAATCATAGCTCATAGCCACCAATCAGATATCATAGCAACCAATCAGAGTCCATAGCGACCAATTAGAGTTCCCCTTTCATTTCAAATGGTACTCTGAAAAAATGAAAGAGGCACTCTGATTGGTTGCTATGGGCCTGATTGGTTGCTATAGACTCTGATTGGTTGCTATGAGCTCTGATTGGTCGCTATGAGCTCTGATTGGTTGCTATGAGTTCTGATTGGTTGCTATGGGATCTGATTGGTTGCTATGAGCTCTGATTGGTTGCTATGGGCTCTGATTGGTTGCTTTGGGCTCTGATTGGTCGCCATGGGCTCTGATTGGTCATTATGAGCTTTGATTGGCTGCTATGGGCTCTGATTGTTGCTATGGGCTCTGATTGGTTGCTATGGGCTCTGATTGGTTGCTATGGGCTCTGATTGGTCACTATGAGTTCTGATTGGATGCTATGGGCTCTGATTGGATGCTATGAGCTCTGATTGATTGGTTTCTATGAGCACTGATTGGTTGCTATGGGCTCTGATTGGTTACTATAGGCTCTGATTGGTTGCTATGAGCTATGATTGGTTGCTATGGGTTCTGATTGGTTGCTATTGGCAACAAATAAAGTCTTAGACCAAGACAGTTTTCACACATGTCTCCCAAAGTATTTTAGAAAACAGTGTAAGGATCTAATGGGGCTCCGCACTCTCTGCTCCCCACTGGTCCCAAAAACAAAGGCCGAAATGTTGGACCATTGGAATACTCCACTAATGTGTCTACGACTTTACAGAGAGTTAACTTTTTCTTGTTAAATAAATACTTCAAAGCTGCTTAAAGTTGTGCCTTGGATATTTTCTTCACAAGCAGTATTTTCCACTGAGCACCTAATTTCCACAAGGTGTGCAGCACCAATATACGCTGTATACTGGTATGTTCACCCGCAGCACAGAGTATTTTAGGAAAGTTGTGTGCTGATCTTATGTAGGGCAGTGACCTGCCCACTCGTGATGATGTCAGTGAGGATGAGTCTGCAAGGAATGCAAACAATGGAGTTGGAGTTGTAGTATCTGCCGTAGTACAGTAAAATTACTTTTACTGTTTCAGTGCTTGCTGGGAAATTAATGTGTTAAATTGCAGCAATACAGTAACCGAATCTCAAAATTAATATGTAATTTACTGCAAAAAGTGCGGCAGCCAAGAAAGTCTGGACTTCTCCATTACCGCGATCTGTTAATGTTTCTTGTGGGGCTGCTTGTAGGGAATTTATGAATTTAGTTACAGGAGAACATTTAGAGCCATTATAATGCCTATAGTCTCCCATCTGTGTGTCTTCTGCAAGTCGTTAGAAGCTAATAACTATAGGATTATATGGTGTCTAGTAAGCGGGAAGTCTGCGGACTCTGCAATTGTCTGGCTCTAGACCAGTCAAAAGTTTCTCTGCTTTTCCCTAGTAGCTCCGCAGTCAGCCATGTACAGGAGGAATAGGGGGGAATACATTTGCTGATTGCCACCGCTCTCTGTATTCTGTTGTCAGTGTAGGGATACATGGCGTGACTGTGACGCAGCCATGGTGCAGTCAACAGTTCCGCCAATGGGCGTATGAGTTTGCTGACATTTTGTGAGGCCATTGGCTGAAGCATCGGGACGGGACTATCGGCCGCACTGTGTATTTCTACCCTGACTATGATGAGATGCTGCTCTGAAGCCACAGACTGTGCCCGTGTTGTTCTGACAGCATCCTTCATAGATCAGTGGGCCCCAGTGCACTGCTGGGAGGAGGGGGACGGAGGCACATAGCTCTCCTCTCCTCAGCAGAGCACTGTCTGAAGTGAGCAGACTGCCAGCCATACTTGCCACCTTTTGAAAGTGGTCTTCAGGGTTATTTAGAGTTGTGGCATGCTTATTTGCATAAAAAAGCCCCCTTTCTTACAAACCTCACCCCTTCACAAAGGCCACAGCTAATACAAGCAACTGTGTAACTGCTATGGCAGAAAACTAATTAAGGGGTTTGGCTTCAGCATCAAGGAGATTTGGGAGATACCACCAAACTGTGCCTGAACCTAAACCATTACATTTCTGCCACCATGCATTGATTATATGTGGATAGATTACAGTTAAATTACATCCAGTGACTCACAGGAGATGTCTTCTCTGATGGGAGTCGTTCTTTTTACCTTTTCTTCTCCATCTGGTCTAGATTGCCATGCTGACTTCTACAGCCTACAGCTTACCGGCAGGGTGGATACTACTAATTGGTGAACAGGATTATCGTAAAGTATACATTAAAAATTCTACGGTTCACAGCTCATAATTGTGGAATTTACCACACAAGCATCTTAGATTTGTCACTTTTCACTCCCCACATTGCTTTTTTTTAAAAAAAAAATAATTATTTATTTATTTATTGATTACAGTGATTGCATATTTTTTTGATTTTCAATAAATAAATTAAAAAAAAATAAAACGTAGGGTCCCCTCATATTTTCATAACCAGCCAAGATAAAACCAACAGCTGCAGCCTGATACTATTAGGATGGGATGGTCCATAGATATTGGGCCCTTTCCATCCTAAAATCACCAGCTGAAAATTGCCCTAGAAGCTAGCCTTCATGCTTCTGACATTTACCTAGCTCTTCTCAATACTCCTGGTGCTTTGGGTACTGGGGTTAGTGTCAACTTTGTTTTTGTATTGTGGAACAAGAACTGCCTCTGACTGACACCAAACCCCAGTGATAGTAATGTAGAGGCGTCTGTCAGCTGCCTCCATTACTAACTCTGTGATTAAATGGAAAAAAAAACACAACAACACTAAACACACATTTGTTTTTAATTTAATTAAACACTCTCTGACACCAACCCTCTTAAACCATTTTATTAAGAAAATAGATCCAAGGCTGATCCGACGTAGTCCGCTGAATCTAAAGTAGTCCAAAAGGGAAACCTGTAAATACAAAGAAATCGTACACGCATACACATACATAGCTTAGATAGCCTATTCAGTGTACAGGGCAGCTGGATAATGCCCACCCCCCACAAGTGGCACCAGTGTTTTTCTATCATAGGAAAGCTGGATGCCTCTTGTGGGGGAAGGGGCATTACCTAACTTTTCTGGACACTGGATAGTCTATCCAGTGTTCAGGAGAGTTTGGTGATATACCATCCCCACAGCAACTGGAGGTTCCCCCACAGAGTCGGGAATGCTGGAAATCCCTGCTATTTGCCAGACTCTCCTGCACGATAACAGAGAGTTGTCAAGTTGTTTGACTTTGCTATATAGGTCACCAAATGTTAGCCTTATCTGCCATAGTTCACATGGTCACATGCTTATGGGTCCAAACCATACTTGACAACCTTTTAGAAGACTAATCTGGGAAATCTTACCTCCACCCAAGATCCCCTCCTGAAATGCACATTTGGACAAGGTTTGAGTAAATCTCATCCATTTTGGATCCCAGTTCTGGGAGATTTCCAGTAGAACTGGGTATGGTCAGAACATTGACAAACCCACATCTATATTATGGAGTGGGATAATATGACGAGTAGTAATCATGTTACTATGTATCACGCTGGAGACCTTCCATTTTCGGGTCATATCACATCCCAGGCCTGGAGACCTCACACAGTAGATGAGCCGCAGTTCTATGACACCGGTTAATATTTTATGTTCTGTGTACATGTCAGCGAGATGAGAAAATAATGATATCATATCCTTGAGATGTAATGGAAAAAAGGGTTTAACATGTCAGCTTCACGGCTCAGCGACTTCAGGCTTATTGTATTGGATTCAATGGGGGAGGTTAATCAAAACCAGCGCAAGGGAAAAGTGAAGCTGTTCCCTACAGTAACCGACTGGATTCTAGAATTTGGTAATCAGATTGGTTGCTATGGGCGACAGCTCCAGTTCCACTTCTTGTACCAGTTTTGATAAATCTCCCACAATGGGTCTTATGTATAAAAACGGTCTAAGCATAAGACTACCATTGTTTCTCCAAGCACTATGACAAATGAAAGCTGAGCTCTGATTGGTTGCTATGAACTATGAGAAAGCTAAAATGACAGCATAAGCGGCAATGATTGATGGTGTAAGAATAGCGCTATATATCAGAGAACACTCATGGTAGGGTTGGAGAACAGAAAGCCACCACATTCATATTTCATACAAAAGGTGCATCGTTCCTGGACCCGAATGGAACCCCTTAACCTCCGGGCACCATAACAGTTGCTTTGTCTTCTATGGCTATAATTACACTTAGGCCTTGTTCACACGGCTTATAGCCGACGTAATTGCGTGGCCGGATTTCGCCCCGCAATTACGCCGGCAGCCGTGCATCGTGGGCGGGGCGGGGGGCCGGCAGCTCCCCGGCCCCATAGACACTCATTATTCACGGCGCATACGCGCCGTAAATAATGTGCATGTCACTTTCTCCCCCCCTCGGCGGATTCGCCGAGCGGGGAGGAGAGATAGAATCCATAGTTCTCTATGGGAACTGTGGATTACCGTAGTTACTGGGACGGATTGGAGCCGTACTGCAGCGCAAATCCAGCACGCAGTACGACTCCAATCAGCGCCCAAATAAGCCGTGTGAACGAGGGCTTATGGGCCTGTTTCCTATATATGTTGGAGGTTCCTTTCCCGAGCCTGGGTGGTGCCAGAAACCGTTACATGATGGACCCCAACAATGCCTTATGGCCCCTTTTTGACTAAAATGTAATCTGTCAGATCTCTGTCAATGTGTCCATCGTTTTAAAGGGAATTTATCATAAAAAAAATTACTTATTATTTTACTCATTTTTTTAAATTTTTTATGAATTTTTGGTTATGTTTTTTTTTTAGTTTTCCATATCACTTTCAATATTTTTTAATAATTTTTAAGTTCTGCAGTTTTCACTTTGGCCACTAAGCCTAATAATAGTCTGACACTTCCTGTTCTGTAGAGAGAGATTTTCAGCAGTCTCCTCATTATCGGCACAAGCAGGGTCAAATGTGTATAGATAACACAGGATCCACCAGTCACAATAGGAGATGTCACAGCTCACTCTCTCCACTGCCTGCACAGTGACTTCTTCTCAGGTCATAGAGCCTAGAAAACTCTCCTATAGAAGTCAATGGGACTGAATCAGTTTTAAGGCTCTTATGTGCATGAAGCTGCTGTAAATCATCTCTCTAAATGCTGCTAAAGCAGCTCAGGCAATAATGTTTTTCCCCCAAATCATATACAGACAACTGAATTGAGAAATCTACAATCAGAAAATAAAAACGACTAAGAAGAAAAGAATATGGATCAGGGTCTTGACTTAATAAGTAAAAAAAAAATTGGCAACAGGTTCCCTTTAAGAGAAAAAAATTGCGTTTTATTTTCTGTTATTTTTAATGAAGTCTGCAATGGAGGCTCTGAACAGATCCTCTGACACAGCCTTAGGGAGTCTTAATTACATTTTAATGTGCTCTAGGTATAACTCAAAAATTGCAAAAGTCCCTATGTAATACCGGCAACACAACCGGAGATTCAAGAGGGTTAACAGAACTTGGATATGAAATAGAAGATGCAGGAAGTCTCTGAGTCTGTCCCCCTGGCTTCATTGGGGACTGTCCCTTATATCTTTCCCTTTCCTCATGCTCTTCGGCGGCGTGCTGTGGGATGGGGTCTCTCTCTCTCCATCGACATACCGTCTCCACATGACCTTGTAAATTTTTATTGGCGACATTTGTGAATGGGGAAGCACCATATTTTTGCTGTGCTTTGAACCAAACAAACTGTTGTAACTCTATTCTATAGATTAAGAAACTGTCGTACGACAAAACTTGGGGCCCCGTTCATACCTTTATATCTTCGCTACGGCATTTCTAGGAACATTACAGATGGAACAGGTAGAGCACTTTCAAAGTGGTATACCTGATCCAGAACTGTCGCCTGAGCGCTAGAATGCGCATGATTTATGATCCGGTATACAGCAGGTTCATATATCAGGCGCATTCTATGCAATTAATATGCGCATGAAATTTGGCGTATTAATGCCAAGTTGCATGCATATCGCCTGTTGCGAACGGGGCCGCAGCTCGCAACTCGGGCTGCGGGTGCCGTCGCATCCCTGTCTGTGCTCCTGCGCCAGGGACGAGTGCCGCCGCTGCCCGGGTGTCTCTGCAGCCTCCTGCTGCCCGGCGCACGCGTCCCCGTGCTCTAGGGCGCGCGCGCGCAGACTCTGTGAAGTTTAAAGGGACAGTGCGCTGGTAATTGGCTAATTACCGGGCGCCGCCTCTATATTACTTGGGCGCTTTCGCCCACTCCGTCCCGGATCTTTATGCCTTGCCTATTGAGAAAGCGTTCCCAGGGTTTTCTTGTTCTGATCTTCCGTTACCAAAACCGTTTGCTCCGTCACCTGACCACGAACCTCTGCCGCCGGCCCAGACCTTCCGCCTGTCCCCGACCAACGAACCTCTTTCCGCCTGTCCTGACCTTCTGCCTGTCCCCGACTAAAGAGCCTGCCTTTACGTTTTGTACCACGCTATACCTCGGCTTTCCATCACAAGCAAGTCGCTTTAGGGGTAGCGACCTGGTAGACTCCCGCCGCAGCAAGTCCATCCCGCCTTGCAGCGGGCTCTGGTGAAAACCGGGACCTACTTAGGTCCATTGCTTGCGGTGGTCCAGTGTGGCGGACCTCTCTCGCGTGGTTGCCCGACAGTCTCAGCAACTGGCCCAGCAGGCGCAACATGGATCAGTTTACAGCCGGGTTTGAAAGCAGCTCGTCACCGACCAGGCAGCAGCCTCCACCCCCTCCTGTGGCCGCTCCCACTCCGCGACGCCACTGACTCCGTTGGGAACCCAAGCTCCGTTTGTCACTCCCCGCCCAAATTTGACGGCGATCCCACGCTCTGCAGGGGATTTCTCACCCAGTGCACCATGCACATCGAGTTAATGAGGGACCAATTCCTGTCTGAACAATCCAAGGTTGCGTTTGTGGTCAGCCTGTTGTCTGGGAAGGCCCTGGCTTGGGCTACACCCCTCTGGGACAGGATTGATCTGGTGACTACGGACCTGCAGGCCTTCAAGGAGCCAGCACGAGCATCTTCTGCGGAGACGGTACTTTTGAACCTGCGTCAGGGCGAATCCTCGGTTGGAGATTATGCGGTACAGTTTCGCACCCTGGCATCAGAGCTGTCCTGAAATAACGCCGCCCTGTGCGCCACCTTTAAGAAGGGCCTTTCCAGCAGGTTAAGGACGCCCCCTTTCAGCAAGAGATTTGCTGTCCTCCTTAAGTGAATTAATTCACCTGGCCACCCGCATAGACGTGCGCGCTTCGCAGAGAGGCAAGAAGAGCTTTTACAAGATCGTGACCTGACACGACCCCGCCGTCTGGCCATACCTGGCTCCGGTGTTCCAG
This sequence comes from Phyllomedusa bahiana, assembly GCA_025379985.1. NCBI lineage: Eukaryota > Metazoa > Chordata > Amphibia > Anura > Hylidae > Phyllomedusa > Phyllomedusa bahiana. The sequence continues at coordinate 3,941 of JAODAL010078890.1, read as the reverse complement.
AGCCCTCCATTGGCCACTTCCTCCACCATCTGGGGGAAAAGCCCAGGCAGGTGGATCAGGCCTCACATTTCCGAACAGGAGTTATCTCGTCGGCGTGCAGAACAGCTGTGTCTGTACTGCGCCAGGCCAGATCATTTTCGGAGGAGCGTCCCGCTTCTCCCCCAACGTCCGGGAAATGCCCGCACCTAGGCGATGTTGGAGAGGCATCCCTAGGTGAGAATTCTTCTTCTCCGCGCCTGACTATGCCGGTGGAGATCAGGACTGACTCGGGACTTGTATTCCAGGCGCCTGCTTTCCTGGACTCCGGTTCCGCTGGGAATATTATCCACGCCGCCCTTGTGTACCGGTATCAGCTTCCAGTGGTTAGGCTGGGGAAGCCTTGGTGATATCATCGGTCACAAGGGGAGCTCCTTGGAGACACCATTTTGGTACAGGACCAAGCCGGTGACCCTCCACGATCTTCCTCAGTGATCCTGTTGGGGCTTCCGTGGCTGCAGTGCCATGCCCCTACGCTCAATTGGAAGACAGGTGAGGCCGTATGCTGGGGTCTGGACTACCAGAACCATTGCCTGATGGCAACACGCCTGGTGCGTTCCGCTTTTTCCCAACCGTCCCCACGGTCACTGCCAGGTCTGCCCACGGAATACCGGGATTATGCGGATGTCTTCTCTGAGAAGCAGGCCGAAACCCTTCCACCTCATCGCCCCCACGACTGCCCAATTGACTTACTACCGGGAACCAGTCCTCCCAGGGGCCGGGTCTACCCGCTGTCCATGCCGGCCAGGCCATGTCGACCTACATTCGGGAAAACCTTCAGTAGGGCTTTATACGCAAATCCTCCTCTCCGGCGGGGGCAGGATTTTTCTTTGTGCAGAAGAAAGATGGCTCCCTGCGGCCTTGTATTGACTATTGGGGACTTAATAAAATCACTGTGAAGAAGCGCTAATTCCCTTGGGCCCTTGATCACAGAACTGTTTTTACCGGCTTCGTGGAGGCAAAGGTTTTCCCCCAAATTTGACCTGCGAGGGGCCTACAAACTCATCCGCATTCGAGAGGGGGATGAGTGGAAGACTGCTTTTAACACCCGGGATGGTCACTTTGAGTACCTCGTCATGCCCTTCGGTCTATGCAACGCCCCAACAGTCTTCCAAGAACTTGTAAATGATATATTCCGGGATCTCCTCTACAGGTGTGTCGTGGTCTACCTAGACGACATTTTGGTGTTTTCTGCTGATTTGGAGACTCATCGCTCCCATGTCCGGCTGGTGTTGGAGCGGCTACGTGCTAACCACCTCTATGCCAAATTAGAGAAATGTCTCTTCCACCAGACCAGCCTCCCGTTCCTCGATTACGTCATCTTGGACCGAGGGTTACAGATGGATCCTGCCAAGTTGTTGGCTGTTTTGCAGTGGCCTAAGCCGCTGGGTCGACGAGCCATACAACGCTTCCTGAGCTTCTCTAAGTACTATTGACAGTTTATTCTGCACTATTTTACATTGGTGGCGCCTATCATCACACTTACTAAGAAGAACACCAACCCTAGGCAGTGGCCGCCAGAGGCCGAAAAGACATTAGTTCAGCTTAAGGCAGCATTCGCCTCCGCGCCCATCCTGACCAGGCCTGATACCGAGAAGCCATTCTTTCGGAAGGTGGATGCCACCTCGGTCGGGACAGGCGCAATTCTTACGCAGAAGGGACCTAAGGGCAAGATGGTCACCTGTGCCTTCTTCTCCAAGACCTTCTCCCCAGCGGAGAAAAATTACACCATCGGGGACCGGTAGTTGCTGGCTATCAAGCTGGCCTTAGAGGAATGGCGTCATCTTCTGGAGGGAGCACGGTATCCCATCACCATTTACTCCGACCATAAAAATCTTCAATACCTCCAATCGGCCCAACGTCTCAATCCACGTGAAGCCAGGTGGTCCCTCTTCTTCTCACGTTTCGACTTCCAGATACATTTTCAACCGGCAGAGAAGAACGTCAGGGCCGATGCGCTCTCCCGTGTCTCCGATTTGTTGGGGGAGGAGGGCGTACCCCAGCATATAATTTCCCCCGAACGTCTGATCTCTGCAGCTCCAGTGGATCTTCGAAAGGTTCCTCCAGGGAAGACTTTTGTCCGTCCTGCGCTTCGCAGGAGAATTTTGAAATGGGGACACTATTCTCTAGTGGCCGGTCACCCAGGAGCACGCAAATCGTTCCTCCTAAAATCCCATTTTTACTGGTGGCCGGAGCTTGCGAAGGACATCAAGGAATTCGTGAAGTCCTAAGTTATTTGTGCCCATAACAAGACTCCTCGCCACAAACCCGCGGGCCCCTTGGTCTCATGTGGCGATGGATTTCATCACGGATCTTCCTCCTTCCTCGGGCAACAAGGTCATCTGGGTGCTTGTGGACCGTTTTTCGAAGATGGCGCACTTTATCCCTTTGCCGGTTCTACCATCTGCCCTCCAGTTGGCCAGCCAGTTTTTTCTCCACATCTTCCGTCTACACAGACTTCCCCAGCATATTGTCTCGGATAGGGGGGTCCAATTCGTGTTGAGGTTCTGGCGGGCTCTCTGCTCTCGGTTGCCGGTGAACCTCGATTTCTCCTCCGCCTACCACCCGCAGACGAACGGACAAGTGGAGAGAATCAATCAGATTCTGGGGGGCTATTTGCGGCACTTTGTTTCGGCCCGACAGGATGACTGGGCTAGTTTACTTCTTTGGGTGGAGTTTTCATATAACTCTCTGGATTCGGAATCCACTGGTACCTCTCCATTTATCGTTGTGTATGGCCAGCATCCCCGCCCTCCGTTACCACTGTCCTCTCCGTCTGAGGTGCCGGGAGCGGATACTTTGGCCCGAGATTTGCTGTCCATTTGGAATCAGACGTGCCTGTCTCTGCAGCATGCGTCCGCACGTATGAAGGTCCAAGCGGACAAAAATAGAAGACCCTCCCCAGTTTTTTCCCCTGGCGACAAGGTGTGGCTTTCGGCCAGGTATATCAGGCTCAAGATCCCCTCTTACAAACTGGGTCCTCGGTACATAGGACCATTTGAAGTACTCCGTCGCATCAACCCAGCTGCCTATAAACTCCGGCTCCCACCCACCATGCGTATTCCCCAACTCCTTCCCTGTCTCCTTGTTGAAACCTGTGGTCCTGAACGCTCTTCCCCAAAGGGTGTTCCCCGTTTTTCCGAAGTGGAGTCCCCCAACATCTTTGCTGAAAAAAAATCCTGGATATGAAGACCATCAGGGGGGAAAAGGGGTTTTCCCTTTTCGACTGGAAGGAGTTGGCCGAAGAAAATTTATGGGAGCAGGAGGAAACATCCTGGACGTGAGTTTTTTGGGGCAGAAAACCTCCAGGCCAGGAAGGAGGGAAAAGGGGTAAGGGGGGGGGGGGGGGGGGGGGAAACCGTTTTTTAAAGCCCCCGCAGCCCGCAACTCGGCTGCGGGCACCATCACAGCCCCCTCTGTGCCCCCCGCGTCCCGGGGCGGAGTGCCGCTGCACCCCGGGGTGGGCACGGGCGCCCTCGTCCCGCTGTGGCAGTACTCACCGGCCTCGTCCCCTGTCTTGCGCCTCCGCTGCCCGGGGGTGCGTGTCCCCTGCTCTAGGCGCGCGTGCCGGCTCGTGAAATTTAAAGGGCCCGTGCACCGGTAATTACTAAATTTCCGGGCGCCACCTCTATATTACCGGGCGTTTTCGCCCACTCCCTCCGGATCTTTAGTGCCTTTTTCTATTGAGAGAGCGTTCCCAGTTGTTTTTTGTTCTGATCTTCCGTTATAACCCTTTTTGGGGCCCCCGTCACCTTTACAAAAACCTCTGCCCGGCCCAGACCCCTTTCCCGCCGGGGCCTCGACCACAACCCCAGCTGCCTGTCCTGACCTTTTGCCTGCCCCGACACGACCCGCCTTACATTTTTAACCCATACCGGGGGGCCCACCCAACAAATTTGCTTCAG